>JAAEAF010008977.1:0-34682 GCA_011037195.1 Triatoma infestans
TCCCAGAAAAGGCACGAAAAGCTAGTAAGAATATTCAGTAAAAACTAGTTGTTACGGTTAATCTTTTTCCATGGAAACCTTCCTTATTATCTCTAATTAGATATCAAGGTAAAAGTTTCTGCGATTTTCCTTTCTAAATATGTTGACCACATGCGCATACAAATTTCATACAACTTTTTTCGTACCCAAGATACTTCAAAAGTATGACCATTAAGAAGCTTGTAAATATGCCTCGAACTATAAACTATTGCTAATTTGAAGCCTCTATCCACGAACCACCAATAAATGTCCATGCTTTTGTATTTACAGGCAACAGACAAAAATTTGTATTTTGCTGTCAATAGGAAGCATGTAAAGAAACCACAAATTCGATTTCAGCAGATTCTTCTCGTAAAATGAATACTTAGTAAAAAATAAATATATAAATAAAGATCTTACTAATTATTGAAAAGAAGTTGGTAATAAAATATTCCTTAAGAATTTAAGAGTTTTATACGCAATATATATATTTAGGACAGAAACTTTTGTACAAAATCTAACTTAATGAGACCGACATTATATCTATCTTTTGTTATATAGAAAACTGGCTTATAAATCCCTATAAATCAAATAAATACAAATATAAGTTGGTAATTTTATAACAATATATTCTTTCAAAGTGCTAAATTTAAAATAAATATAATTTATTAACAAAACCTGTAATTTTTACAGAATATTCTTAAAAATAAAAACTAATAAACTTATATAACAATTTTTATACTATATATACTTGCTAACAATAAATATAATACCTACATTTTTATTTTTTTATACCATTTTGATCTGGATTATCACCAGCTATAACGTGAGCATGAGGTGAAGGCAACGGTTCCCAAGTTGGCTCAACATTCCAGATTTCACGTGCGTATTCAGCAATTGTACGATCAGAAGAAAATTTGCCAGATGATGCAATGTTATATACACACATTTCTGCCCACTTCTTAGTGTCCTGCAATATTATTTTGTATATTCATTTACAACTTCTGGTAGTAAGACGAATAAAAGTGAGAGATTGTTACTTTACAAACATTTTAAAAATATTAATCTGAAGTGATTTCAGTCGTATTGCCTTAAAAAATGAAATACCCCGTTACTGGCTAAAATAGTAAAAAAATGAAATTAATATGAGCAAGTTATCTTGATAAAAATGAATGCGTGTTTTTTTTTACTTTAGTGACATTATATACAATATTGATTGATTGCTCTATTTAGGAAAAACTATAAGCTTTGATGGGGAATCCAGCATTTCATAGACTTTGGCAGACTTTAGATTATCTATCACGGGAAAACTGTGAACAGCACTCAGTAAGAGAATGTACTACCAAATGAATACTGACATGACTACCCAATTTTAAGAGGATAACAAGTTTCCATACGGGATAAATATCTTACTGCATGCTATCATCATACCTGATCAATCACAAAAAGATATGCGAAGAAGTTTTATTTTTTTATTGTATGAAATGGGAAAAGAATAGAGAAATTAAAGAGTTAAAAAGTGCCGGGGATGACAATCTCGTTTTTAAAGGAAAAGAGAACGTCCACGACTTGAATGGTTGCAGCAAAAACAGAAACAAAAGGAGGATGTTGATTGATAGGCGATAGGAAACAATAGCGAGATAGGGTCTGAACCAGGCAACCATATGGAGAAGCTTGAAGAAAAAGATCTGAACAAAATAGTGTGAATGGAAAGAGTCATGAAGAAATTTTTGTGATCTTAGAAAATTAATGAGTAATTACTGTCCTCCATCATTTAAGACCAACGCCTTTTAATTCGTAAAAAAAATATTATCAGGAAAAGCCTCATGTGAGAGATGATGAACAAGTGATAAAGGGCAGATATGAACGGAGAGGGAAGAATGCAATTTTCTAAAGCGAACAAGGATGAAGTCAGGGTGATCGGATATAGGGCCAGGGACGCCCAGTGGTTGGTGTGTAATAGAATTAGGTCTCACGAAAAACATGATATTTTAAAATATTAAGGCTTGGTTTTCTTATGTCAAATAATTTTAGACTAAGTGAATGTCTGTTTAGAATGCTCAGCTGACCACATATTGCAAGTGCACGGGTATCACTTCTTTTGTTCAGTTTTATTTAATTTTAAACTTAAAAAATCTTATACGAGATTCCATATTGGCCGTTTCGTTAGAAGTGCCAAGGATTTATATTATGCCGGCGCATAGGAACAAATACTATTAGAATTTTATAATATAAGTCAAATCTTGAATTTGAAGAGAGTTTTTTAAAAATAGTACTAAAAAATATGAATACTAATATTACTTATACAAGGAAATTCAGCTATATAATAAAACCTAATACCACTAACCAGATAAACCTGACTGACTTTTTCCTGACATTTAATATAATCTTCGTAGTCAGCCAATAGGAAAAATCTGAAAAATTTATATCTTATTAGCGTTATGTATTTGAATGAGCAGCCTAAAATGATTCCAGAAATATATAATTAAATAAATTCTACTTTCAAAGCATCTTACCTGTCATATTTAAGAAGCACATCAACTAGATCTTTGAATTCATCAGGATTTTCTGGTGAGAAATATCCGTCTCTTATCTGATCTATACATAATTTCAGTTCTTTGTTAGCGTTATAATAATCCATGGCATTATACCCTTTACGCTTTAATTCTTCTACTTCATTCACCCTCATGCCAAAAATGAAAATATTCTCTTCACCCATTTCTTCAGCCATCTCTACATTTGCTCCATCCATTGTTCCAATGGTAAGAGCTCCATTTAACTATAATTAATAAAAGAAAAAACAATCTGTATGAAATTCTGATAAGAAAATTTACTTATAATTTTTCAAATTCCACAGAGAACTACAGAGTCCCTTTCGAGAATAGTGTATCGTCAAACTTCCCTACAGCTCAGGGAACAATCCATCTCTCCACGGTCACTTTTCAAGGGATTAAAGCCAGAAAAAAAAAGTACAATTTATCTTTTTATAGGTGACCGATGGTGATGATGAACCACCGTCCTAACCTTAACTTGTTTGGACACAACTCCTTAAACTCACCCTTCAGTATGAGGGGTGGCTCATCATACCGTACTGGCTTAATATTTCCATCAGTATGATAAGCGTTGTAAGTTGGAACTTCGTATATTACCCAAATTTTAATTTGAATCAATTTATATTGAGTAGTGATTTTATTATCTCAATCTCTAATAAAAAAAAAAGAAAAAAAAAGAGAGAGAATTAAAAAGAAAAGATTTTTGCTTGTTACAATTACAATCATAACAAATTCAATTATAAGAGCAAGTTTTACGGGTATCAGCTCCGGGTATGGATATTTGTTCTAGACCCGGTTTGTTGTTGTTTTTCTTGGGGTAGCTATAAGGGCCCACTTGGATAGGTAGGGTTTGGTCCCTCCCCACAGATAAATAATAATACAGTATCAGCTTCTTTAAGAAAAAAAAAATTAAAAAACACTTCAGTAAATTGGTATTCCCGGTTGTGAACTTTAAAAGTTGTTCAAATAAACATTTACATCAAGTTCTAGAAATACTTTCAAGAAATTTCAGGCTGGTGTTTTCTTGACAGATTGTTTATTTTCATTTTTTTATATATAAAATATGACATGATTTCAATAACTCCATCTATTTTGCAATAGAAAGTAATATACATTTAAAAAGAAATTTACTATAAAAGCAAAAATACACACCATAAATTTCATATTACCAGTTCCAGAAGCTTCAGTACCGGCTGTAGAAATTTGCTCGCTCAAATCTGCTGCTGGTATTATACTTTCAGCCATTGTAACTCTATAATTTTCTAGATAGATCACTTTAAGTTTATTTCCAACTTCAGGATCATTATTAACCATACGTCCAATGCAATTGATCAACTTGATTATCTTTTTAGCAACATAATATCCCGGGGCAGCCTGTAAAAAGTGAAACTTTGCATAAAATCGAAGATTTGGATAGTACATATTGTACTTGAATTTATAAAATATTCTGTATTGTTCAGTATCATTCCTGCCAGCGCTATCATTCGTTAGGGGTATTCCTAAACTTGTTATAATATTCCTAAACTCTTCGCTTATCAAAATCTCGGCATGCTTACCAAACGTCTTCCAATAAAAAATCGCCATTTGGCAAACACTGATCCTTCAAGAGTTGTTGTGCCATTTGGTTTTTTATTTTATTATTATTTTTAAATAAGATTATAATGTAAATACTGACTCATACCTTTCCTCCAACCATTACTGTTCTTGGTACAAATTTTCCATTGATATTGTTCTTAATTCTGTTGTACATAGTAATCATATGCAGACAGTTCAATAATTGTCGCTTATACTCATGAATTCGTTTGACCTTAAACAAACAATACTAGCAATGTTTTAATTTCAATTCATTAAGGCAATGTTAATATTATATTATAAATAACGAACTACCTGAATATCAAATATTGAAGCAGGATTAATTTGTATATTGTAATCATTTTCGAGTGTTTGTGCAAGTCTCATTTTATTTTCTTGCTTCACTTTCATTACAGCTAGTTGGAATGCTTTATCCTTAGCTAATTTTTTCAACTGAGACAGTTTCTCCAAATGTACAACCCAATCTTCTCCAATTTTCTAATGTAGACAAAAACAATAAATTGTTCAAATACTGTAATGCTAAACGTAAAAGTTGCTAAATATAAAAGTAAACAATATACAAATAAAAAAATTACATCAGAAATGAGATCAGCTAGAGATGGATTGCATAATAGAAGCCATCTTCTTGGTGTAATTCCATTGGTTTTATTTTGGAATTTCTCAGGCCACATTTCGTAGAAGTCTTTAAACCTTAAACAAAAAATTATGCAAGAATGCTGTAAAGTTCTTCATATTTTATATTTTCTATAAAATATTCAAATAAATTCAAACATTCTAGTAAATTATTCAAACCAATAAACAACCCTTACCTAAACAGGGCTGCCTGGAGGCGATTTTTCATGAGGAGCTAATCATACTAATGGTAAGTAGAATGTAGTTCCCATCTCAATTAGTTCTGGCTTTCGCTATCGGTACAACTAACTGTATCTCGTTTTCTAACGAAAGGATACCATTTGTACCATTTGACCCTATTCGGAAATGAACTCTGATTACTCGCATCAGAGGTGAGAGTGCTAGCCATTATACTACAGCGGTGGCAATTAAAATTAGCATTTAAATGAAATAATCATCGGCCACATTAGTTAATTAACTATTTGTCGAAGGATCAAGAATTTGTACTTCTAAGAATAGTCCTAGTAGATTTAGGTTGTGATCTCTTTTCAATCATAAAAAATAATGTTCCCTTTCAACAAACCTTCGTATGTACCCGGCCCTACTTTATGGTTTCCAGACCTGGACTCTGGCAACTAAGTTAGACCTAGGTTGGAGACCACGAAAATGCGGTTGATGAGAAGCATGCTTGGAATAAGGAGAAGCCACTAGATAGGAAGGTGTCTCTCTTCTAATTAAAATAAAATTGAAGAACTTGACCTGGGAAGCTCACCTGTAAAGTAGAGATGGGCGGGCTAAAAGTAGCCAGGATAGATCAGCGCTGGACTAATTTAAGTAGAGAATGTATTCATAGAGATAAGAAAAGGAAGATGGAGAGATGAGCTCAGATTTAGATGAGCCACAATAAGATGGAGAGATGAGCTGGTTGTAAGGGTCGGTGATGTGGAGGGGTATGACTCCCAAGTGTGAGGAAGATGGGACAGTATTGTGAAGAAATTATATTAAGTGTCGGCCGTTTACTCAATTAAGTGAAGACCAAATGGTCATTTTCCTGTTTTTAATTTAATTAGTTCCGGTGCATATCCAAGCTATTTTGTTAGTTTTAAAATTATAAAAAAAAGAAAAAGTAAAAGTAATGCCTATTTTTGCAAGCGGGCTTAACGTCCAACTACCAAATTAGGTGTCGTGGACGGGGGGGCGAAAGCACTTACTTTACTAATAACATTTTTTAAACAAATATAAAATTTAGTTATACGCTGGACTCGAACTGGGGTCCTCCCACTTACAAGTCCATGCTCACAACCACTACACCAACACCCGCCCCTTTTAAAATTATATATTTAAATAAACATTAAAGGTAACAATTTCATTTGATTTTGGTAAAATGTGTATTTCATTTTTAACTAAGTATAAATGTCCAGAATTAAGTTTATTCAATTTGTATATATTAAGAATGTTTTACTGAAAGTAACTCTGTATGTATAAAGAGACTTCTAAAGGACGTCAATAAAGCTTTATACTATTATACTTTTAAGTCTTGAAAAAGCGAGAAATGTTACAATGGCCTCAAGATTCCACCAATACAATCAAAGGATCTATTGTAGTATCTCTCTTTGTGTCAAATACAATAAGGCTTTCTAGGCTGAACAATGGCATCCGATTGAAAGTCTCCCCTCTTAGTAATGCAATTACCCCACGCAATTGCACAAAGACATACATTTGAGTTCTGTCGGCTCATAGCATATTTACTGGTCTTAGCCCATATTATCACCAAGCCCAATTAAGTTTTTGAGACTCAACCAATCAACTTGAATTGAATTTAATATCAGCTTTAAACTCCATGAGTAGCAGCTAAGTTATCAGCTTTAAGGTCATCACACTAGTAGTTTTATAGTTCTCCCCAGAGTTCTTCATAAGGTCGGGAGATTTTTATTTGCTTAGCAGCCTCAGAATCGCTTTAGAATCTGGAGCCACACTAAACTAGTCCCCTCTCAGGAGACCTGACTGGGATAGAATGCCTACTGATAGAATATTATTAGAAAGGTTGGCATCCATCTCTGAAGTTCATTTTTTTCACTTTTGTTATAGAAACATCTGTGCGGAATTTCAGAGAATTGGGTTCAAGTAGTATTTGGTCAGCTTTGAAATGATAGATATAGAGTGAATTAGAAAAGTGTAATATAATGAATTAGAGCAAGCCACAATCCTAAATTCCATAAGTACCTATAATTAGGAGATTTAAAGAAAGAACGAAACAAATTTTAAGCAAATTTAGCACTCTTATGAAGTTATGGAAAAACTGATAATGGGAATAGGTACATTTGCTTAGACAAACTTTTTAAGGCGTATTCTATCTTAAAATAAGTAAAAATGATGACTTACACTTCATCTTTCAAAATCTGAGAATGCAGAGCTGCTACTCCGTTTATGGCATGTGATCCTACAATAGATAAGTGAGCCATGTTTACTCTTTTCTCTCCTTCTTCTTCAATCAGTGACATTCTACGCATCCTTTCTATATCACCGGGGAATTTGGCAGTAACTTCCTGGAAGCAAGAATGTTATTAAAATCATCGAAAGAAAACCTTTACTTCTAATAAATACAAATATTCACCTCAAGATGTAAAAAGTTGATATGATAAATAATTTCTAAATGTCTAGGAAGAATCCTTTCTAATAATGAAACTGGCCATCTTTCCAATGCTTCTGGAAGTACTGTATGGTTTGTGTAAGCACAGGTGCGAACAGTTATATCCCAAGCCTTAAATTTATAGATTAATTAAATTTTATTAATTATCCAAATATCTTTAAGCTTAGTTTTCTAAAACTGATATTAACCTTTTCCCAAGAAAATTTCTCAATATCCACAAGTATTCTCATAAGTTCTGGTATAGCAAGCGATGGATGAGTATCGTTTAATTGGATGGCCACTTTTGATGGAAGATCTTCAAGACTTGTTCTAACTTCTTCACGACTACCAAATTTTGCTGATTTATATCTTCTTATGATATCCTAACAAAAATTTAAAAAGATTAAAAAAAAAAATGCGAGGAAATTCATAAGTAAATGATGTAGGCACCAATTATTAGAAGTCATTAATACCTGTAGAGATGCGGCACACATAAAATATTCTTGTTTGAGCCTTAATTCTTTACCTTCAAAAAAGTTATCATTGGGATATAACACTCTCGATATATTTTCTGCTATGTTACGATCAATTACAGCCTGTATATAATCACCATCGTTAACTACAGAAACATAAATACATACTCGGAATTAAGTAAATAATAAGAAAAGAAAATAAATACTTCTATTTAATAGAGTGATTGATATCCATAACATCCTATCTTAGTAGTTAAAATAATATCGAAATTTACAATGTACTTACAAAATTTAAGATTAAACTCCATGGGAGACTTAGCAGACCATAATCTTAAGGTATTCACTACATTGTTTCCATAACCGGGTACAGGGCTATCATATGGCATAGCCAATACAACCTTTGGAAAGAAACAGATTTTTTAGAAATTTATTGAAATTAAACCAAATATAAGAATAGCATAAAATTCTTACATTTCTATGGAGACAAAATGTTCCTGCAAACTTTTTGATAAAAGTAACGAGTCTTAAACTTTAAAAGTATTAAATATATGTACATAACAATGAAGGTGAAGGCTGTGACGGTATCCCATAGATAAACTAGCATTCGTAACTTACAACTCGCTAATAAATCCAGAGATCATATGATAAAAATCGGAAAATGGAAAAGGCCTTTTAATGTGCAGTACGATTACTAAAAAGTGTTAGATCAAAACCGTAGAAGCACGAAATTTAGCATTTATTAGTTTTTGATTAGTTTACTCCTCAAGCAGCTAAGTTAGAAGCTAGTATATCCATTTTAAAGATAAAGAAGAAGAGAGCTTTTAAAATCTATAGTGCTTTTGTAATTTTAATAAATTCATTCTCGCCAACATGATGTCTGGCAGGCCATGGTACTTCATGAAATGTTCTGCCAAGGATTTAGTTTAGTCTAAACAATATTAGAGAGCGATAGGTAAATCAGAAAGTTAAAAAGAATGAACATTATTTGCTAAAGCGATTAGAAAAAGTAATCTCAAAGATGCTCTAGAATGAAACAATTTATATGGCTTTTTAATGAGATAAATTAAGTTATGGGTAATATTAATCAAAAACATATTTATATATCTATAAATCAAGGCCTACATGAGAATCAAATCTGCAACTGGTCTAACGACTGGAATGATACACATCTCTTGCCATTTATTTCCCAAGACGCCTGGGCTTGGCTAATTTTATGCGTTGCATTTTCAAGTTCCTTTCAATAATTACTACCCGAAAAAATCAGTTATACCACATATATGCTCGACTGTGATTATCCTTTCTCCAGAATGTATTTCACTATATCCAATTGTAGAAGTTGTTGGCCGTTAGAAATGATCTGATGTATCTCTTAGTTGGCTGATCGGCCGGGGATATCATAAGAAAAACACTAAAAAAATGACTGTCATAATTGAACAGTATTAGAGCAAGATAGCCCCTGAAGAAGACAAACAATGTTTGTCGAAACGTCGGGCCATTAATAAAAAAACACTTAAAAAAATTTTTTAGTGTTTTCTTATGATACCCCCGGCCGATCAGCCAACTAAGAGATACATCAGGGTATTTCACTATACATCATACAAATAGCAATAAAATATTATCTTCTAGGTAGTACAAACCTAATTTATAGTGCAGAATGGGACAGAAGAAATCACATGCATAACATTTCTTACAATCATTAAATTTAGAGGATAATTCCCTAGGTCCACTTCCAATTAATAATAATAATAATAATAATAATAATAATAATAAAATGACCTGATTTAAAAGAAGTTAAAAATATTTTATTTATCAAAATCTAAAAATAAATTTCCAAAACAAAGATTAAAAATAAATGAACAAAACAATAATACCTGAGTATCAACCCATTTTCTTCCTTCCGGCGTTTCAATAACTCTTCCATAAAAATTGACTGGTATAGTATATTCTGGCCTAGCTTTTTCCCATGGATTACCATATCTTAGCCAATCATCAGGCTCTTCAAGCTGAAATTAATACACAATACATTGGAATAACCTTTAAGCAAGGTAATGAACAAACAAAGGTGCAAAAACTATATACTTGTTCTCCATTAACAATCCTCTGTGCAAATATACCATACTCATAACGTATACCGTATCCGTAAGCTGCAAGTCCAAGAGTGGCCATTGAATCCAAAAAGCAAGCCGCTAGTCGGCCCAAACCACCGTTACCCAAACCTGCATCTTCTTCCATTGATTCAAGATTTTCAATATCTAGTCCTAGCTGGATTTAAAACAAAAATAAACTGATTATAAGGAAATAAATAAACTCATATATCAAGAAAGGGTCAGAGAGATTTTCCATGGTAGCCTGCTTCATTTTGTGGTCATCGACTGGCTTCGGGCGTTCGCCCATCTTCAGGATGCGTTTTTCAGACTGTGACAACACAGACTGCACAGAGCAAATTTATTTTACACACTGACTCTGTAAAATAAATTTGCTCTGTGCAAGTCTGTGTTGTCACACTGTCTGAAAAACGCATCCTGGAGATGGGCGAACGCCCTAAACCGGTCGATGACCAAAAATGAAGCAGGCTACCACGGAAAATGTCTCTAATGCTTTCCAGCTCTGCGGAACCAACCACCACAACATCAAAAAAGGGCTTTGAAATTTCGATCAGATTTCAGCAAGCAATGTGAAAAACTTTAACTGAATCGGTAAACGTACAGGACTTTTTTTTTTTTAATTTACCTGATACATAGCCTCATCGCATGCTCCTTGAATCCCCAAATTTATCATGGTGTTTGTAAGTGAACGTCCCATGTAGAATTCCAAGGATAAGTAATATACTCTCTGAAATAAAATTAAAACTATGAAACTTTTATTTTTCAAACTAACTTCAGCAAGAAAAATTTCTATTCATGTAAAATTACAAGTTATTTAAAATTGGATGCAACTATATTAATTAAACAGTCTCAATTAAGGGGCTTCACGACCTTCTGTTAGTCCAATGCTAGTGGCTAACGCTCCCAAGATTAGGGCGAGAAATCAGAGGTCGATTCCCTTGAGGACTCAAACGATGTTGATCCAGCAACGCGAAAGGGTACCTACCTAGGCGTGATGACGATACGCCTCCCTAAGAAACAAACATCGCCGTCTAACAAGCCTTGGCCCTTCGTCGGCTGTTGTGCCAAACGTTCTTTTCTTTTACAAAGAGGTGCCAAAAGTTTAATCTTTGCCATAAAGTAAATGATTAAATAGGCAGGGCTATCAGAAACCCCAAATTAATTACTGAATGAACTAAATTTTCAATTATAAATAGCTTTGTGTACCTACTGTCAAGTTGTAAAGAGTAAGATATTTATTTAATGTAAGAAATACTTTTTCCAACTAGTTGGAATTAAGCACATTTCAAGCTTTATTTTTATTATGCTCAAATATCTGATATAATTTGTAATTCTAAGCGACAATAAAAACATATAAGCTATTTTTCCCCCCAAAATTTGACATTTTCCTCAGCAAAGAATCTGCCAGTAAAAACATATAACCTTATTCAACAATTTTTCCCTCCAAAATCTTGAACGCATTCCTTTCCTGATGACTGTAAACCAGTCAATCATCGCCAGCTATATCCTCCTTGACAATGATTCTTCAGTTCAGCAGGCTTTCCTCGTTTTCTCCTTCTATCCATACTTCTTCCACTTCAAAATTTTCTTCAACAACTCCTTCATCTTTTTTTAATCGCCAAACAGTCTTACTTCGCTAGGTAATGCTTTTCAATACTATTTTCTTAGCTTTCTCGATATCTCGAATAATACATATGTATAAACAGCTGATCGAAAAAAATGTATTTTTTTTTTTATTTCTTAATAAAAGAGAACATATTATAAATCACAAAAGCTGAAGAAAACAAATCCGTTCAGTAATGTAGCTCTTCTGGATGAGTAATTCTGACAGAAACTTTCTGTCCATTTTAAAAGATAGGACTGGTTTTTTGTAGTTTGATCCAGTAAAGTTTGATCTAATATCCTGTTTTTTTTTTCAATATTCAATAATAACAGTGGTAAATGTTGCAATAACAATATAATAAAACTTCCTGTCGGATCCCATGGTGATATTCAAACGCAATTGTCAAGTTTGAACTTTCTGCGATTTTCGTTTTTGAGCTATTGTTCCACATTACAAACATATATGCGCTGGCGCGGACACATGTAAAGTGTTTTATAAAAACCAGTTTTTGGGACTCAAATCATCCATTTCCAGTAAAAATTTTGTACAAAATTTGGCAAGATCGTAATACATCTTCTTAACAGCGGTAAGAGAAACGACAGAAGCATTGAAGAGTCCATATTGAAACAGTGTTTCGTAAACTTCCTTTAAAAAGGAGAAACTGAACCCTCAGTCTTCATATTAGAACCAGCTCGAATAATCCCAAGGTATACAATTTTGACTCAACAATCCTTAATGTTTTATTTATTTATTTATATCTCAAGCTTTCGGCTACTACAGGGACCATCATAGTAGCTGTACAAAACATTCATTGCCAAATGATCAGAAAGAATTATTAAGATTAGAAGCAATTAATAAAAGATTCAGATTTATTGCTCTTTATTTTGTTAGTTTTATTGAATATTTCTTCAGCGCATAAATTAGAAAACGAGATTCTAAAATTATCATTGCAAAATATTTTACATATAAAAAATGATAACGAACAGATTACTATAAACATTATATATAAACAAATATGGATTAATAATGTTTTAAATGTAAACTATTTTGCTAAGATTTTCTGATTGTTTGGCTTTATATGTTTTGTATAACTTCTGATGATTGAGCTTGAGATATAAATAAATAAAACATTAGGGTATTCTAACCAAATTGTTTTGTCCCAAGAATGTTTGTTAGACAGGATAACTTTATTCCTAGTTTCAAATAAGCGGTAACAACTTCGCACTTTAAAATTTTCAAAAAGTCAACAAGTCCAAGTATTTTCAAAGAAAATGAAGTTAATGCTAGTATGAATGCAAAGTAGAGTGCAAAGTTAGGACTTTTTTTTTATATGAAAAGAATGCAAAGCCTATGAATAGTCAGACAGACACCAGTTTTTCTAGGGATTTTTCAGCCAATATATAAAAGTATATGGATCAAAAAAATGCATCTAAAAATTGAATATTGTTAAACAATTATTAAAGAGAAACTGTTCTTTATTTCAACAGTTTATTTAATATTTCTTCAGCGCTTGAAGTGGAAAACGGAATTCAATCAACGCAATAATCATACTTAAAAGATCAAGGTAAACTACAGATTTTTTTTAGGTGAAAATCAAATTAATAATTCATTTCAAACGCATTTAGTTATTTTTCTTAAAAATACTACTATCTTTTTAAGTTCATCAACAATATCTGCTTTTACGATATATAATTAAGATTTTGTAGCTAAGACCATTTCTATCCAATCATTTACTAATATTTATAGATGATTACATTTTCTATACAAACCGTAACACCTAAGTCACAATAGATTTATTAGGACGCAATGAATTTGGCTTTAAAATTAGTCCTTTAACATTAAACATCTAAATCGACCATAACGACTCAATATACTTCCATGAAACCCTTGGCATTCATGAAGGTACTTAGATTACATGCATTTGATATGAAAGATCATATTGCACTGCGCTTTAGCTATGAAATAAACAACCATTAAAACCTTTTTCGGGTGAAGATCAATTTTCCAGAAATTCAGATGGTGATTTATTGGTTTATAATGAATATTATCGCCTCAAATTACTGTATAAGATCCACTTTTTAATTAGTTATTATCCTATCGAGAAACTAGAGCGGAAGCAATTGTAAACACAATAAATATGTAAATAAACTGAAGTATGGAATGTAACAGTTTGTAAGGAAATTATTTGTCAAGCTTCTTTTTTCAAACATTTGAGTAAATAATTCACGGTTGGGATTTTGATATTTCGAGCTTAAAAGCTACCTTCAAAGGTCTCTGTCGTGGATGTGATATGATTATTTCACCTTGCATGTTGACATTTGTCTTTTCGAACGAGCCCAATGTTACACTGAATCTTCCAAACAGGAATTTCGTGAACCAAAATTGTTATAGAAAGCATCCAATCACATAAACAATATATTTTCTGAGCGCCCTCAGACGCTTTTCATCGCGCATATTATGCTCATTCAGTAGTAAGGGAATTCGGCTTTCAACACCACTCATTCGGAAAACGGAAGTCTTTGTGAAAACTAATAAATATCTTTCCTTAGTATAGAAAACATCTAGGTTTACATACTTAAACAACCCGTTCAACTGAGAAACTACAGAAATAATAGATTTGAGGAAATAATACCTGATAAACAAATATTCTAACAATGCACCATGATAACATTATTTCATAAGTTTTTAATTCTGATACTCTGTAAAAAGCAGTCAATTTTCAAAATACTTTTTTTGAGATCATCTGAGTAAGACAAAATAGTTGGCGAATGATTCAGCATGGTGTATGATTGAGAATATGTTGAACAAAATAATTCAAAAACGAAAAATTGCAAAAGGTTCAAATCTGAGAGTCGGTTTAGATATCCGATATATTATTTCATAGTCCTAGGGGGATAGGAGTGTACCCTCCTGCCTCCTTGGCTACGCCCATGATAGCATTATTTGTCATTCTTACAATAATTCATAACACACAACAATGATTTTCTGCTGTACTTTATAAAAAATATAAAGTCAAAAGATGATAATGTGACAATGACATAAAGTCTCTAGAAGATTACACTGCAATCAAAATGAGAACTTTCAATTAACAGTCTTATGACGAAAGTCATATTTAATTGAATATTTTTAGCTACAAGGTCTTGCATCAAGACTTTTATCATTTCTAATTCTCTGTTTATATCAAGAAATCAGGAGTAAATCTACTTTTCTTACTACTGCATATCCCTTAGCATTTATTTATACGTAATTTCACAACCAGTTAATTAGAAATTAATATTAAATATTTTTTGGGGCAATATTTGTAAATAAAGACTAAAAATAAAAAACATTAAAACGAAACCTTCTGAAATAAATATTACACATAAAAATAAATGAAAAATTTGAAGAAAGATGGTTAACCAGAAATGACTCAATAGGTTTTTCAGAATGTTCTCGAAAACGGCTACAATGATATTCTTTAAACTTGGAATGCTTGCTGTATTTATAGAAACGTATCACTTTTATTTGAAACATTTTTCTGAAAAAAAATTATTTTGGATGTGGAATTAGTGGTGTTAATTTCCCGATGATATATTTATAGTTAGTTCAATGTTTTATGAGGGATTTATGACCCACAATATAATCATCACTTCTCTGCCTGCCAAGATTGGTAAGATCGAGGGTACTTATCTCCAACTGTCTCTATATTTATGTCAGGACAAATATGTAAAGTTTGAGTTCTAAGTAAGTTTGCCATGTTACATATAATTATATTAAAAGGAGTTAATTGTGGTAAAAGGAGGAGTGTTTCACACTAGTTATTTTCATACATAGGGGACCTCAAAACATGTATTTCCGGTGAAAACTTAATTTCAAAAATTTGGCACAATCGCAGTACTTCCTCTTGCTAGGGAACAAGAGGAAGTGAACACAAATGGATTCAGTGATCTTCCAGTAAAAATCAGTTCTACAAATGTGACTCTTACGATTATAACAGAAAGTAAATGATTTTTAAAAACCCTCTTGATAAGTATAAAAAACAAAAACAATCAAAATGTGTATATCAAAGTTGTTAAAATAAAAAATTTGGTGTGAAATATCACACAACTTTCTCTTACTGCAGTTTCCAAAATTGTAAATGACAAATTTTATAGTTAGTATACAAAATTTAATGAAATTCGTTGAGTTTTTATGGAGAAAATTGCAAAAACTGTTCAGTAAAAGGGTTTCGGTTTACTAATTTTCTTGAAACTCAGAATTTTGACATCTATTTATTTTTTAATTAATGTTGTTTAGATGGTAGATTTGTATAATCAATTAAGATAGCGTTCTAGAGGAAAACATTACCCTTACCACTCCCCCCAAAAGCCGCCTTAAATGACCTTACCCGGAGAAATGTTTCAAATAAAAGTTGTAGCACTTATATGTCTAGTTCATATGTTCAGTTTAAAGAAAATCCTTAGTGCCGTTCTAGGGAAAATAGCAGGAAATGGAAAAATATTTTTCAGTAAAAACGCACTCCCGGTAATCCGATTTTCTTCAAACTCGACAATTCAACAACATGCTGTTCACATTCATACATACACACCATTTTCTAAAAACAACTTTTTTAAATAAACTCAGGGGACCTCAAAACTTGTATTTCCCGTGAAAACTTGATATCGAAAATTTGACACGATTATAATATTTTCTCTTACTAGGAGGAAGAGAAAGTAAAAAGATCTTTAAAATGTATAAATAAAAAATATGATTAACAAAAGTATACCTTGAAGTGTCCTTATGTTTGCATAAATCTCAGATTAATTTTTATCGCACAACCATTTTGTTACTTAATAATTTATTTTCTACAAATAATAATTGTCATAACATCCTAAGTCTGTATACTACGATAATAATATTTATTGTAGAAAATTTTTTTTACAAGAGGTTGTCATTTCCATAAATATTTATGGAATAACTACTAAAGCAGAAAGGAGACAAAGAAAAATAAATTACAAGTACGATATTTTAAACTAAAAAATAAACTCCTTTATAATATAAACGTTTTTTATAAAAACCGTTTTTTTTTATACTTTTTTGTATAAAACTAAATAGAATGGTACAAAACGAGAACAAAAAATCCAAATTTAAAATACCACTATTTTCATTACTTATGCAATTTAATGACAATTATCCTGACTTATTATCCAGCGGGAAATATGTACACGACTTTCTCTTTGTCCATTAATACGAGTTAATCAAGAAATTTTTCTTTAAAATTGCAACGTCACAATGTTTAATTGCGCTGACCATAAAAAAAGGTGTTGGTGATTTTGATTCTACATACGTGCGACCTATATAGAGCGCTCTATGTAAAAATCACGAAGCGCTGGGAAAATTTAAATTAACTAATAGACCCCAATACCCCTTTAAAATAATTTTTTTTTCAGAAAAATTTTCAAATAAAAGTGATAAACCGTTTTTAAGAAAATTCAGAAAAACTCAAAAACCTATTGAGTCTTACCGTCTCATCCGACTTTCATCAAATTTGGAATTCTATCAATGATTCTAAAGTGTATTAAAATTATGTAGGTGGTAAAATCATATATTATATTAAAGTGGTACTTTAGAGGAAAGCTTAATGCTATTGTTCCGGGAAATGTTTCAAATAAAAGTGATAGCTGCTTAGGTGTGTAGTGCTATATATGACATTTAAAGAAAATCGTTGAAATCGTTTTCGAGAAAATCACAGAGAACTGAAAAGAGCCATTCAGAAAAGTACCAAATCTGCCAAGTTGCACTTCCGGGTATCACATATCAATCAATATCTTCTATCCCATGCTTTTAATGTCTCTTTAAATTATATAGGTGGTAAAATCACATTATACTGAAAAGGTACTTTACGGATAAGAGAGAGTGAGTGACGATTATATGAAGCTCAAAGAAAATCAGTGGAACCATTTTCTAGACAAAAAAAAATCTTTCAGTAAATTCGAAAAGGATTTCGATTGAAACCGTCATTCAGTGCAGTGATGGTACCTAAGCGCGAGCCAAGTTTGAGGTATTTTCCACACGCACGAGAGAAAGAGATACTTCCTCTTACAGCAGTTAGGGAAAAAATAATTTTTTTTTATCTTGCAGAAAATTTATTGGTCGGCGTTTCTGAAACTTTCAAGCTTCCTTCACCAGGAACTGTCATGAAAAAGTCTAGGAGTAAATTCAAACTACCAATAAACTTTTTGTAAAATGAAAGAAAATTTTTCTTTCTTTGGTCACACCATCTATCGGTATATTTCGTAACAATAACGGTCAAATAAACCAATTATTTATATGACTGTTCTATACGTTCAAGAGCCAAGCCCTTATACTATTGCTAGTAAATAATTACTAGTAATGTCCGCTATTGAGGCCATTACTCTTACAATAAACCTTGTTCTGATTATGTTCCTAAAATTTATAACCGGTTTTTACAACCATTCACTTTCAATTCAAAAATCAATCATAACTGAAATATAAACAATATAAATTAAAATATTGTTAATTTTATAATCAATGAGTTTAAATACGAAAGTTTTTTATTTATTAATTCAAAATAATTTAAGGAAGATTATTGTTGGTAAACAGAACTTTTATCTTTAAATCGTTTTGGATGCTGAAACATTTATAACAACGCATTAAATTTAATATTGATATATTACTTCAACTATATCTTTTCATAATTTATTTAATGGCATATTTCAAATTTCAATCAATTCTATGCAATTTAATGACAATTATCCTGTCTTATTATCCAGAATGCTTATTTAAAAATAAATAAGCAAGACCTAAATATATATATCTTATTGTGACCCTCTAATCGGTTGTTCAAGTAAACAACTTTTATGTTGTAGTCTCAAGAGAGAAATAGTTATTCATGATGCAACAGATTTAAAATTAACTCTGATGCATTTTTTTAATATAACACATCAATTAAATTAATTCTTTAATATCTTTTCAAAAACAAATGGAGAAAATTAATGGCTAATGAATTTGCCTACCTTTGGATCCTTTTCATAATAGTGCTGTTGTGTCCTGATCCACCTAGACACAAGATTATCCCTGACTGAATGGGCAAGAGCAACATAATAATCCCTTAGGGTAGCTACATTTCTATCTTTTACAAGTGTAAAATGTACATGACGATTAAAAGCTTGTTTCATAGAGTTTACATCTTCTACGCCGGCAATACATCTCACGCTAATTTGCTTTCTTTTTTCATGTTCACTTTTGGGTGGTTCATTAAAACCACTATAGTTTGTACTTATTGCTGATTCCATTGATGCAGTTGAAGCTATTTCACTTGTTGCTCCGTCGTCTGACGCCTCAGCACTAGCTATATGTTCACTATGTTTGGACCCCAGTGTGGTAGACGTTTACGAAACGAACAGCTGTAGGAGTGAGATAATTTTTAGAAGTTTAGAATTAGAAGTCTCAAAGGCAATTCACAACAACTGACGCACTCTATTAGCAATCATTTAAACTACATATCAGAAGTAATTTTATCATGCGTTTTAGTAGTGATTAATACCAATGAATGGGATGATGAATAGTTCGAAGATTTTTTATAACAATGAATTGTTATTTATCTATTTTATTTCATTAGATACATTAATATATATAATAGTTTTTTTACAAATGAATAAAAGGGACTGATGAAAATTAATTTAACCTTCTCTTTATCACTTAAAAGGAATGGAATTCAATTATACGTTAAAAGAAGATTTTGAAACACTTTTGTATTTAATAATTAGGCAACCTTTTTTTAATAATTAGGACAAAATTTTAATCAATTAGTCCAAGATTGAAAGTTCTATTGTATTTTATTCCTTCAACTTACAGCCCATTATCTGGAAATTTAGATAAATTATGAAACCCAACATGAAGCAATCCGAGTTTTTATTATGGAGCTAATCTCAAAATACGATGTAACAATGAAGATAATAAAAATTTAGTGATCGTGGCTTTTGCCTAAATTGAAGTAAATCTATTTTATCTGGTTCGCTTAGCGTAAACAAGATTTTGTTAAAGTTTAATTTAAATGATTAGTTTCTTTTTATGATTTAAACTTCCTTTACCATACATCAAAATAATAATAAAAAACTAAATATATATAATATCAATATTTCTTTACCTGAAAAATAATAAAATTCTCATTCAAATACAAAAAACTGCTAATTTCGACTCTTTCTACCATCTATGGATACTGCTAAAGCCTTGATATCACAAAATAATCTTTTAACCTTTATTTCTAAAAATAAATATTGAGGATATAAATTGAACTTTGTACAGAAACAACAAATGGTGAAGATCCACTAAAAGATTGATCATTATTTGTGTTTTTGGCAATTATTGAGATTCAAATACAAAATGTTCAATTTAACCGAGAAAAAAAAAAATTATTATTTCAACTATGCCAATTAATTAATTTTTTGAGAAGTTTTTGTTAGTTTGAATTTTGAGAAAATAATCAACTGTCACTTAATAGAGAATTGCCTAATTAGCCATAATGAAAAGCTAATATGGCCTAATTAGGCATATTAGCTTTGCTAGGTTTTGTGTATCTTCTCCCAAACTAAAGGAGGACTGATAGTCAAATAAGCCTTTTGTTTTGTTTTTTTATTTGTTTCACACGTTATTTTTAATATATTTTTATTCTAGCGAGTCAATATTTGAGGAATACTTGTACTTATATTTAAATAAACACAATATTTAATATAAAATATTTAACTAATACTAATCAGTTAATGGTAATTTTGCACAAAAACTGAATTTCCATCCTCTGTTTTCTAACGTGAAATACCTATATTACTAAAGTAGTACCTGTTTCTGATCTGGAATAACATTAGATAGTGACATAAATTTGTCATCACACATTAAATAATGTATTAATGAATAACAACAATGTATAAAAAGCTGTCTCTATAGCCCACTTTCCCGGTGATGAACAGTGTGGTCTGTAGCGAGAGAATACTGTCCGAAAGCCGGCAGTGCCCTGAGAAGGCTCCGGGCGACAATGATCATAGATGTTGACGACCCTTAATATAAAATAATGAATGTTACGAACTTCATCTCTCGAAACAGAAATCTTTCACAAAATTTATTCACTAATCCTCCATATAACTCTTTAGTAGGAAGTAAAATCGATTATTGTTTCTTCATTCTTCTAGGTTTCCATGAAGGACAGAAAAAATGCAATGTGAATTAATTACATTACTAGTTTATAAGTTAAATAACCCACCAAAAAAAGTTACTGTGATTTTTAAATCTGGTATTAAGTATTCTAGGAGATGGAAGTACAGTATTAGATGGAAATTCTTACAGAAAACAATTAATACAAAATACAATGTAAAGACTATCAGCTAAAAGAGTTTGGTAATCATTAATTCTTCATTCAGATATATGAAATATTTCCTTTTTGCTCCATTGTATTTAGGTTGAAAGGAGCCACTGAATTTCGGATATTTATATTTGTATGTTTCATAGCCACACATAAAAGTAATGAGTATGTTCACATAAAAAAATACAATTACCTACAAGCTAACAACATTCCTAACATTCTCTTTCATTAAAAACTAGAGAGAGAAAAAGGAAGGCTCATTTCTGTGAAGATAATTCAGAATTAATCTTCATTCGTTAAAAAAAAAATTGAAGCATGTCTCTAACACTTGGTGGGTGTTATTTGGGCTAATTGTTATCACGAATTTCACTTTAGCCTGAAATGATCAATGCATTTCTCAGACATGAATCAGATAAACCATAATATTCAATTGTTTCTCAGAAACGAATCTAGACTATCATGAATCTGCAATTTGAAGATGATCTTTAATAAAAAATAAATAACAGCAATTTTTGATTAATTTATTTGTGAAAAATATAATTTTAAAAAATAAAGGAAAAACTTTAAGATTTGACATTTCTTTTAGAATTAATGAAAAATACGCTTATCGACAAGAAGTTGGTCTTGATGAGCTAATCGTGTTAAATCCTTTATCTCTGATAAGTGAACTCGATATTGAACTCGGTCGTGATACCGTTTTCAAATACTGTTCAAGTAAATGCTTCAAATTTGAATTCTCTTCTAAGTAAGAAGCATAATGTGCTTCTAAATTTTGAATTTCAACATGAAGTTCTGCTTGTTTATTCCAGAAATGTTTCATATCTCTCATTATGGTCTGCAAATGTATAACCCAATTATTTTTTATTTTTGGCATGCAATGTAATGTCAGCTTCTGGTCTCGTGTACATTGTATTTATATAATCAATTCTGACAAATTAATTTCATTAGTTTCGGCAAAAAAAAAAGTATTTCATAATCTTAAAAAAACATGACACGAGAAAAAATCTAGTAGAACACTAAAACAAAGACAATTTTATTTATGTAGATTGTATTTAAACTATTCATAACTTACTTTGTCATCGGTAGAAATTACTGGATTTCTAAAACTTGATAAAATTAATTCTTTCTCACTTAAGTATTTATTCGTATTCTTCATTGTGTTTGCTAGAGTTTCAAATTGGTTCGCATAAGCTTGAAGTTGCTACCAAAGTTCAACAGAAATTTAGAAAAATAGACAATTATTTTTATATAGAAAACTAAATCTGATTGAGGAATAAAATTATTAAATGAGAAATCATCTTTTACCTTTATGGTTTCATTGCTAACTTTTGATAAATGATTTAATTTTTTTTCTGCTTCCTTGTTTTCATTGTCAACCTGTTTTTTCAATTTGCTGCATAGAATTTTCTTTTCTTCAACTAATTTTTCCAAGTAATTAATTTCATTTTGTAATTTTTCTTTGTCACTGTTTTTCCGACTCTGAAGTTTCTCAATAAGTTCCTTTCAGAAATCAAATTGAAAATTTGAATTATTTTAATAATTGAAATTGAAACTCTCGTTGTCAGTAAGAACTAATTTCTTGCAACAGCATTGAAGCCTCCGAAAATTATTTTTAAAAGAATAGTTTCCAAAGATAATTTATGACAATTGCAATAACAGTAGAAAAGCTTTATGCTTTTGTTTAATAATATTTCCAAACAATGATCTGAAAATCTACATTTCTTCTTCATTTCCCTCATTATACGAAGGCAGTCTTTTAATCTGGGATTTGGGCAAGCTCAAAAATTAGTTAATTGGAAATTAGTTATTTGGAAAAGCTCAGAATTAATTAAATGTAATTATTGTTAATATATTATATTTATTGAATGTGTTAAAACAACTTATTTTATAATTATATGTTTCTTACATTGGTCATGGCATTTCAATATAATGGCTTCTATAATTAGTTCTTACATGTAACTTTGCCTAAGAAAGGGCTCTGTGGACTTCACAGTCTGGACAAGACTCACAATATAATGAAATTCTGCTTTAGGGGAAGCTCTGACTTACAACACTCTCTGCATGCTTCAGAAATCAACTTTGTCGAAAACATTTATGGAATAAATATGAAAGGTTTCGTAAGGGAGTTAATTTATAAGGTACTAACAAAAAAAAAAAAAAAAACACTGTTTTTCGAGAAAATAAGATAAAAACTGAATAAAATATTTAGCAAAATGATAATTCATGGAAACTCGAAATGGGCTAAAAGCACTACATTCGGGTTCCCAATACTCAAACGAAATATCTAATTTGAACTTATAAATAGGTTTATAAATATCTAATATTATTCACATATAAACACGTCAACCTTGTCAGGGAAGACTTAGGTTCGAAAAAATTCATTGTTTATAATCCTTCATATTACAGCTAAAAGAGAAAAATAAACATTTTTTCATTGAAAATTACTAGATGTGATAGTTAAATTTTGTTAATGCATAAAACAAAAAGTTTGAATAAAACATAAAAAAAAGAGTAAATGTACACAAAGCGAAGTGATTGCTATATTGGAATAAATTTACAAAAAAATCAATAATGTTAAGATTGTATGCTACTGGAAATCTAATTCAAACTCGTAAGGGAAATTCCCAATTTGTTTTTTCATTGAAGAAATAGAAAATTCTGGGCAGAATTCGAGTTATGAATCTCCCAGTTCAATTTGAGAGTGACTGCTTCAATAGACAAATTTCATTTGCCTCAAAAAAAAAATTATTCTATTATTTATTACAAGCCTGTTTCAATTTATCTGTGTAAGAGAATAATCAATACAAACTCGAATAAATCTTACTTTACCTCATAATTTCTAATTAGCAATTTATTTCGTACATAACTCCCCATATGCTGTTCATCCCATTCCATCAATTGTTTATAGTGAGCTTTGAATGGCTTGAATAAGTCATGATATTCTTTGACAATGGTTTTTAATTCTTCTTCCAAATTTTTAATAATTCCCTGGTTTTGTGTTTCATCATTTCTATAGTCACACATCATCTAAAAATAAATAGAAAATTTTAAATTTTAAATTTTGAAGAAATTTGTTAGTTTGCAAACGAAAAATAAACCATCAAAGTAGGTAATTAACCTGATACATAATATCATTTCTATAATCAGTTCCCAATTTATTCAGCTCATTGTATTTGTCTTTATTACATTTCTTTTCCCAAAATAGAGCTCTTTCAAAATCTGCTATATCTTTTTTATAATTCGTTTCAATTCTTTCATTTTCTTTTTTATTTTGCACAATTTTACGATCTCTTGTTACAATATAATGATTGGATGAATTTACCAAACGATCTTCTTGAATATCTTGGAATTGAAAGAAAAAATAAAATAAAATAGAAATCTTCAATATTTGCTTGAAATTTTGCAGAGAATTCTGTTTTTGAATTTCTGCAGAATAATAAAAAGTTAAGACATATCTTTATGCTAATTTTTCATAAATGTTTAAACATAAACCATAGTTAACAGAAATAAAAAGAAAACTATACTGTAAAATCTTTTATTAATTTTCTTCTTCTTTTTTTTTTGTAAAATCAGAATATAAAAAACTTACTTATTATTTTATCAATTGATTCAAGATGTGTTTGCACAGCTATGCAATGTAGTTTGCCAGCATCATTTAAATCTGATAAAAGATTTTTTATAATTTTATTTTTTGTCTTTAAAGCAACCTCAAAGACTTGTCTCAGTGTCTGAAAAAAAAAAATAAATAAATGAAATAAAATATAAGAAATACTAATAATATATTAATTATTAAGACCTATTATTTAATTCCCAGATTACTAGGATCGTCATTTTTCAAATTAAATTTCCTTCGAAGTACAAGATATTAGAAGTTGGTAATCATTAATATTACTCATTATTCATGTTTTTTATTTTTAAGATAAATTAATTTAAGAAGATAAGTTTTTGCTAGCATTCAAAATTCTTTTTAGAATTAAATTTTGATCACTCAGTTTAAAAGCACAATAAACTTAGGAATTATGTTTTTCGTTTTAAAAAGTGCCATTTTATATTGATTTACAAAATTTAAACAATTTAGCAGAAAAGAATTAGTTTAGGTGCATCGGAAGTAATAAAAGCCTAATAATTACCTCAGTAGCATCATGTAATTCTTTATTTTTAATTCCTCTTAACGTCTGTCTCCATTGTTGATTAATTTTAGCAGTATTTAATCTAGTAAAAGTTTCTTCATGTTTTAATTTATTCTATGTAAAAAAAACAAAAAAACAAGAATTTTAATAAATTATCCAAACATCTATGATACAGCTGAACTATAAACAACAAAATGCATACTTTCATAAAAGAAGATATTATATGTTCTTTTCTACGTCGGGCTTCTTCTTCAATTGCTGCTCTATGCTGAAGATACCTTAATTTTTCCTCTTCAGTCATTCGAGCTAATTTATTCGCTTTCCCTTTTTTCTTTGGAGCCATGTTGATAACTTTTATTTAACAGAATGAGTAAGATCTTCTTCTTAGTGGAGATGTGAGTAGAGTGAAAAATGTATGTTCACGTACTTAATGAGTGCATAAACAAACTTCTTAGTAACGCATGCCATTGATCTAACTTATACCTCAACAAAAGTTAGCGTGACCTCTACAAATAATGGTCTCTACTATTATAAAAGTTAATATCTTTGAGCAATTTGTATCTTTTAGATATAATCATTAACATTATTCTTAATACAAAGCTTAAAATAACGCTTCTACCATTTGTTGGAACAATATAATTTTGTATTAAGTCCGTGGGAAAATAAATATTTAAAAATGATGATTTTAAATTGAAGAAAAAAATTATTTAGAATGCTAACGTAAAACTCACTCTCAAACTGTGTTCAGGAATTATTCACTCAATTTTTTGTAATATATAATAGAATAGTAAATATTCATTCATCTCTATATTAATTTTCTGTCAATATTGGACAGTAATTTACATTTCGTTAATTACAAGATTTATATTTACTAAACATGATTAACTGAAGTAGACAGAAGTTATTGTCTAAGGGAACGACTAAGGGAAAAGGTACCTCTAAAGCGGGACTTAGGATACGAGCATTCGGTTAATTCTAAGTAATGTGCGTTATTTTGTGTTGCCTTTGTATTCTTTCTTGATTGCGTCTCGGAACAGTATAATTCTAGTTCATAGGTAATACTAGAATCCTAGTTGAAGGGATCGTAACTTTCTTTAAGAATTAATATATTGGTAATCAATCATCAAACAATTTAATAATCGCTCTTTAGTTTCGAGTCAATGATTGTAGATTTTAATAAGTAACAGTAAATCTCTTTCAAGGAACTATTTATTGCATTAGTATTTAAGATGTTTAAATCAGTAAATAACATTTGCTTTGCCAAGTGTTATATTGCACAAACCTGCATAAGAATGGATGTTCAATTAATAAAATTATTTACTAACAATATACAAAAAATTATTAAATTATTAAAAAAATCTGGTGTGAAACACTCACATGTCTTCCTCTTACTGCGAATGGCAAATTTTCTTCGCACTTATACAATTCTTATTAGTTGTAAATTGAATACAGCGGTCGTAACGAACATCAAAAACATTCTTATTAGTGTTTATTGCCGTCGACATTTTTTAGGGAAAAAATTACAAAAAACTGAAAAACTTATTCAGTAAAGTCGCACTTCCGCTCAACCAATTTTTTTCAAACTGGGAATTTTGGAATATTTTATTTGGTTGACAGAATTGTATAGCACATTGTTGCACTAAAATAGAACTTTAGAGGAAACCATAACCCTACCTCTCCCTCAAAAATGCCCTTAAATGAATTTTTTCAGAGAAATGTTTCAAATAAAAGGTGTAGCTCTTTGTATGTGTAGTTGATCTACCAAGTTTAAAGAAAATCGTTGGAGCCGTATTCCAGAGAATCACAAAACTGAAAAAAACCATTCAGTAAAATGTCACTTCCGGCCGATGGATTTTTGTCCGAAATCTTCGTGTCTGATGCGGTGGTAGTACCTAAACGGAATACCAAGTTTGAGCTTCGTGCAACTTCTCGTTTTTGAGATATTCTTTTCACACACATCCATACACCATATAGAAAATTTTGTAAACACCATTATTTGGGACTCAGGGGATCTCAAAACGTGTATTTCCAGTGAAAACTCAATTTCGAAAATCTGGCACGATCGCAACAACAGTTAGAGAAAGTAAGAATTATTAACAAAAATATTGATAACAATTTAATCTGTTTATTTAATCAAGTTCAATACAGTTGGTATAGCCTCAAGTACTTGTTCCTGCCATAACAGTCCTACTTTTTTTACTCTTGGCATTCCTCATCACGCAGTTTAGTGAAATCTGGTGCTTCTCCAATGTGGTTCGCAGTTGTAAACTGAAAAAATTTAGTAGGATCTAGTCTCAAAGTAATATTAATCACATACTTTATAAATCACATTTTAAAACGTGAAAGAATGGCATTATGGTGTTCCGCTTAAAAAACTTTCTGCCAAAAACGTTGCGTTTTTGTAAACATCTTGACAACTCATGTAATTTAATGTAACTCATGAAATTCTTGAAACCTAATTGTGCTAAAAATCCATTTCAAAAATTCATCTGTTTTGCTTTAAACATCCAAGAAAATAATAAACTAGTTTATTCTTTTGTTTCAGAATTTTTTTTTCTTCACTGCATTTAAATTTAAAATAAGGGCAAACACTAATAACCTGTAATAGCACAACTTCGTTTAATGGGAAAAAAATTCTCAATAATTTTGGTGAAAGATATCAATTAAATCCGGAAGATTATCGTAAAGCGTGCCTTCTGAATGGTAAAGATGATATTTTTCACTTTATTTTTGAATAGTCTAGCCTCTCCCCTTTCAGAACTAAATTTATTCGAAATTTACTAGAAGAAAAATGAGGAAAATTAGAGAATACTCTTTCAATTTCAAATTACTCAGAACTAAATAATTTTTTTTATTTATTAACAGCTTGCAGAAAAAAAAACATATTTTTGTTTACTCATACTTAGCACTATGCACTATAGTGATTATAACCAATGTCTCTCTCTTCCTTAAGTTATATTTGTGTATAGAGGTTTTTCATTTTGTTTATATTCTTAATTTAAAGTAAGAATTTCTTTCTATTATTATAAATTTACATTTCATACTATTGTTGTTCTTACTCTTTAATTTTTTAATCTGATAATTATGTATCCATTATGACCATAATGAAATCTTGTTGTAACTGATATCAAATCAACTTCTTGCCATAAAGATGATATTTTCTTTTGTGCAATAAATTATAATTGAATTGAATATTTACATAGATGACATACTTGTTGCTTCTACTTCCGAACAGAATCACATACTAGAAGTGTTTCAGCGTTTAGATATCTCTAGTACTACTGTTAACTGTAAGTCCGGGCTCTCGTTGTACCTGAGAATCTGGTAACAGCTCAAGGAATGCTTCCATTACCCAAAAAATGCAAAGCAATCACGAATTGGAATGTCAAACTTTTACAAAAGATTTATCCTTAATGCAGCACAGTTAAGCAAGTATTGCTACTAGTACAACTCAAGAACAGCCGCCGCCGAGATGGGCGAACCATTACATGGACAGGGGAAGTTGATGAAGTATCGCAGCCTGCAAGAGCGCGCCAGTTGCTACAACTTTGGTATCTCACCAAGAGAAAGAGGTAAAATTTGGTTTCAGCATAGACGGCTTCTGAAGCAGACGGCTATTGGAGCAGCCCGACAGCAATTATCACAACGAAGAGCAGCCACTCACGATGTTTTTCACGAAGACAGCGCGGGCGAACAAAAATAGAGCAGCTACAACAGGGAATTATAGCTGCGTATTCCGCCATGGAACATTTTCAAAAGTTTCTAGAGGGACGATAATATGCTGTTTTTACGGACCATCGGCCTACACCTGTGCATTATGCAGAAACCAGAAAAGGCTTGCCCGAGGCAGGCACATCACTAATTTAATCTCAGGTACACTATGGGCATACGCTGTATCGGCTGGGGAAGCAGCAAAGTCGCAGACGCGCTATCGAGAATTGATACCTCCTATATATCTTATGGATGTATAGACTACGAATTGCTGGTTTAGCGCAGAGAAATGATGCAAATTTGGAGCATTACTTGAACAAATAGCAAGCAAGGAACTAGGAAGAAGGTAGAACTGCGCCAAGACATCAGGAAGTTGTATGTGATGTACCCACAGGCAAACCGAGGCCATTCGTTCCTGTGAATTGGAGGCAAAACTAATTTTTCACTAATTGACCCACACAGGGCTGAAGGCTATATCAAGACAGTCACGCAACGCTTCGTTTAGCCGCGACTACAGTGGTATTGCCGCGAATGAAATCGAGCTTGCATTGAAGGAAAAGATTGAAAGGCAAAAAAGACTAAGGCTAGACGAACAATTTGCTCACATTGATCTGGTAGGACAGCTCCCACCTGCCTGGATCATTATTCACATACTACCCGGGCTGATAGGTAGAAAATGGTGCAAATGACGGATATCATCCACAATCCAATGGAATTGAAGGTGGAAGAGCTTTGGCCCCGAACGTTGAATAACTAGGATTTAGCGCCACTGTCTGCATACCGTCCTGCAATTAAGAGGAGTTGTCGCCAACAGAATATAAATTGACACAAATGTATGAATATAATTGCTTAAAAAGTAATTCCTAGCAACTCGCCTTCATCTTTATCAAGTCATATAGAAATCAGTAACATACTACGGGCTGTTGAAGGAAATATTTTCGTTCCTTATTTTGTGTTAACTTCCTAAAATTTGAGGAGGATATATAGCTCTGATTCGCCAATGTAAGTAGGTTTCTTTCACAAAATTCTCCATAAAAATTATCACTCCATCACTTTAAAAGCCAGAACATCGTCAGGCAAAAGGATCTATCTTTCAAACAATTCGTATAACAAGAATTTCTAACAATTTTACGCGACCTCCTCAGTTGGAAATCAGTTTACTTAAGTATATGAAAGGTTATCCAGATTTTAGTTCCAGAATTTGAATATTTTAAAACTACAACTTTTTATTATCGTTTGGATTATTGCCTCATCACAAAATTTTCAACCTCAGATATGTTTATCATTTCCTTTGTTTTGGCTAGTTCTTCGAAGTTCAAAAGGAAATTTAAAAAAACAAACAATTTAATCACCTATTTTTCTTTAATAGTGTACAAAGCAGAACAACAGAACATTGTAGAAAACTTAAATTTAAAAAATGAAAATTAAACTAAAAATAAAAAATGTCCACGTTCCTATTTTTTTTTTTTTTAATCTATGATTTTTTTTTTTTTTTTTAATTATTATTATTATTATTAAACACCATTTTCCTAAGAAAGAGGAGGGAATATAAAATATTTCATTTGAATTTTTTTTCGAATTCACTTTCTCTTAGACAAAAACATTAGGAAGTTTTAATAAACTATGAATTACATAGATAAAATTCAGCTCTCCTTTAATAGTTTTATATATTTTCATTATGAGTATTTGCGTTTTAAGCATTTTTGTATATACATTATAACAGAGAAATGCATGTACATTTAAAGTGAGGGGAAGGGAGGGTGATTAAAGGGGAGGACATACATGCATTTTGCCTTTAATTTGTTCAATAATTTAACAAACAAAAAGTTGAAATAAACAAAACAAAAAAAGGTCAGCATTTTTCTTTTTTGCAGTAGCAGTAAATAAAGAAAAGTACAATAAATAACAATAAATATATATATATATAAATCTTATATAAATACATATATGTAATTAAGTCGTTTTATTTTATTTTATTTATTTATTTTTTTTTTTTTTTAGTCTTATATATGCATTTATACAAAATATTCGAATGACATATAGATAGAAAAAAAAAATATATATAGATCAAACATAGGATAAAAACTATAATTAAAAAACATAACAAAGCATTTATATGTAGGAATATATTTGTAAATTTTTTAGTGCGAGCAAATTCCCGGACACTTTTACCAGGAAACAATGCGTGTATATATATGAAAAAAACAAAAAAAAAAAAAACAGTTCACAATAAACAACCGTGTATCATTATTTTTCAATCTTTTTTTTTTTTCCAGTTTCTCTAAGAGAAATAATTTATTTAATTAACTTATGAAAATATGACAAAAGAAAGAAAGGAAAAAAAAAATGCGTGTCTTTAATATTAAGAGGCCCATAATCCATTAACAGAGCACTTCTTTTAATAATTATCTATAATATAATACATTAAAATGTTCATATTAAAAAAAGTTATATCCAATTTTTCTTTTTTATATATTTTATTTTTTTTTTCTTTTCTCATAGAAAGAGGATAGGCATTAAACAATGAAATATTGCAAAATAGTTTTTTTTTTTTTTTTAAACACCTTTCTATTATATATATAATAATCTTATTTTATATATATAATACTTATTATAAAACAGCGCAATTTTTTTAGCCAGCTACAGTGGAAACACACAGAGAATTAAGAAAATGAAAAACTGGTAATAAGATTAAAAAAAAAACAGAAAGAAATAATAATAATAATTTATATAATATATTTTGCAAGTCCTATCATAATACAAAATATTTCGGTCAAATGTCGTTTTTATTTTCTTTACGCAACTTTAATATAATATTTCGATAATTAAATTTTTCTTTTCTTTTTTTTAAAAAAAAATTAGAACAAGTGGTATTTATACATAAATTACTATCCCCTACTAGGAATATTATTATTAATTAATTAATTAATTGGAACAAACCTTTAAATAGAAAATAAGGAACTTTTTTTTTTATTTAAAGATCTGTTCTATATTTAAAATTGGAGCAATGAATTTTCCTATGATTTTTCTTGTTTTTTATAAGTTATATAAAGAAAAAAAAAAAAAAAAAAATCTTTGTTTATTTTACGAAACAATTTTTGTTTTTCCTTCTCTCATTCTCTCTACCTTGGCATTGTTTAAATTTAAATTTTTTCCCTTCAATTAAAACGAGTTTTTATTTTTCTTTCGTACAATAACTTTTTTTTTTTTGTTGTTATTCTATATTTTTTGTTTTAAAATATTTATTGGTCTTTAGGTTTGTCATCTTTCTTGCCTTCTGGAACTGCTGCTTTCATTCTGAAATCAAAACTTGTGTTTAAATTATAAATGTGCAGAAAATTTACTATAAAATATAAAAAAAACTTAGAAGGAAGGATAGTTTGAATATTGGATTATGGACATTTGACATTAAGATGTGGTAGCATTCTGAGGTATATAAAAATTTACATTAAATCAGTGGTAGTGCCCTCTTGGTGAGTGGGCCACCGTTTTCCAGGCTGAGGTTTATGCCTGTATTTCCAGTATAGTCTGTTATCCCGATTCTTTGCTGTATTTTGGATGAGAGGGTGCGTAACACTAATTTACTAGTTTGTATCTGCTCGGACAGCCAGGCTGCGTTGAAGGCGCTTAATTCATGTGTCTTCACTTCCAGATTGGTGTTGGAATGTTCTAAAAGACTGGAAGATCTTTCTTCATTGAAGGATGTGCTTCTGGTCTGGGTTCCAGGTCATATGGGAATCTTTGGGAATGAGGAGGTGGATAGGTTTGCCAAATTAGGTGCCTCTCTCCCTTTCATTGGTCCAGAGCCTGCTGTTGGTGTGTCTTCTGACACATGTTTGTCAGGCTTTCAGACGTGGATGACCTCACAGCACTCATCCTTATGGATGAGTGCAGTGGGTTGTCGGCAGTCTAAAATGCTCATTGGGGGTTCGGACGGAGCTTTGAGTAGCGGGGTCCGATGTCTTTCACGGACCTCCCTCAGGCATCTGGTTGGATTCCTCACTGGACATTGTGGTTTAAGGGGACATCTCTATACAATGGGACTCATGCCTGACCCCTTTTGTACAGTTTGTAAGACCGAGGAGGAAACCCATGCATCTGATGACGGATTGTTTGGGCTGTGAGGAGTTTAGGTTTAGGACCTTCGGCCGGAATAGGATATCGGTAGAGGATCTTAAGCGTGTCCTTTTAAGGTTCTGGTCCGATTTGTTCGGTCTGTGGTGAAACTTAGATGGTTAAAACCGGGGCCTGGATTTTTGTTCTAGTCCCAGTAGTTGTTGTTCTTTAGGGGTAGCTATATGGGCACAGGGAGGCTTTGGATAGCGTAGGGTTTGCCCTTCCCTTTTGTGAATAATAATAATAATAATAATAATAATAATAATAATAATAATACATTAAATCAGAGAGCTGAATAAAAGCAACTGAATTGATGATTTCATAGTAAGGAATATCCAGAGGTAATCATGATATTGAAGGAGGTACAGCAGATACTCCAGATAAGCAATTTACAGTTCTGTAACGTCCAAGTTATTTTAATGGCCCATATTTGTAGTGTAGGATTCCCAACGAGATATACGAAGAAGAATAGGAGAAGAGAAGCTACTTTTTAGAGCTGCTCAGATACTTCAGTTCAGTAATAATCTCCAAGAAAATTAATGACCCCTACGTAATTAATGTATTACGATGGTTAAGAATGATCCCTTTTTAAAAAAGATAGATTGAAATTTGTGGTGGAAAAAATTACTCTTTTTTTCAAGTAAGCTTGTGAAAAGTTATCCGTGAAATATTGCGAATGAGTGAATTGCTATTTCCTAGGACAGTTCAAGAGCCCAAACTTAAATTTCAACAGATCTTTGAAGGCTGTATATGTAACTGTATTACTTGAAATAATTCCTTCTAGTTAATTGAATAATAAGGTCTGCCAAAAATGTTCGTGCAGTATGTTTCTAAAACATATATTTTACAAATTTCTGATAAATGAATGTGGAATGTGGACTTCTTCAAAATACACCCTACTAGATACTAGATACACTTTTTCCGCCATCATTTCCATTGTTGAAAGCATCCTTGGAAGTCCTCTTCTCTTAAGCCGTTCAGCAACGATGTCGTTTCATCTTTAAATATCATCACATCCTTCAAATGCTGCCTCCGTAGCACCAAATTATATTTCGGTAACAAGAAAAAGCCACTGGGGACTAAATCCGCCAAGTAAGGGAGTGTTCCAGTATGGTGATGGACGCGCCGAAAACTCACAAACCATTAATGCAGAGTGTGTAGGAGCATTGTCATGGTGGAAAATCCCCAACTTCCCTTCCCATAATTCCGGTCGCACGCGACGCACCCGGTCTCTCAAACATCTCAAGCTACGTATACAGTTTGACTCTCAGGTACGAAGAATTTATGGCGTACAATTCCATTACAGTATTTAAAAAAAAATAAAAAAAAATCAACATCTTTGATTTGCTTTCCGTGATTTTGTGGATCTTCCTGTTTCCACTCTTTTATTCCATATTCCAAAACTCATCACCTGTTACGACCCAAGAAATCATCATCGCTTTCTTCTGAGCTTTTCCAGTCAACACGAAAACTCTTACTGACGCAACTTTTGTTCGGGGGTCTGCAAGTTCGGTACTATCTTGATACACAAACTTTTTCAAATTCTAAACTCTCCTTCAAAATCGTGTGTACGGTCTGTTTTCTGCAGCAACTTCTTCAGCTATCAATCTAACAGTCATTCTGCGAGAGGCACCCTAACATCGACTTGTCCACAGGGTCTTGAAGAAAACGTTCCACCTACGTGAAAGCAGTTCTAGAGTTTTGGAGCATACTTTGCAAAATTTGATGAATTTCGTGGCCATTCTTTCCCAGTTTCACAAGCATTGATGTTAATTTCTTCAAACTGTTTATTGATCTGCAATTTGA
>JAAEAF010008978.1:0-38435 GCA_011037195.1 Triatoma infestans
TTTTTTTGAAAAAAAGTGTTATAAAAATTGTATTCAATCAATTGTTGCATTCGACGAGTGTCAATATCATTTAAGTGTCTCTCTCTAATATTTATCCAAATTTTTCCCCGTCACCCAGGCGAACGTAACTCTTCACTTTGCTGCAGTAATATGTATATATTTATAGGCATAGTGTACGCTTGGAGAAAATATAATTACACTTAGTGAGTCTATCAGTTATTAGAGCTTTTTTTATATTTATTATTTTTTATTAACTCCATGGTATGGCAGATGCATATTGAGGGATTGCCCAACAAAGGGTAACTTACCATGTGTACACAGTGCTTTCCAGAATTTTTTCTATCGATAAAGGTTAATGTTTCTTCTTTTTTATGTACTGCCAGTTCCATGCGATGTGGACGCTTACGGATAGTAATAACCAGAGGAGAGAAAAGACAAAGACCCAACCCACCCCGAAGGGTCGCATCCTCGAGCATTGTTGGCAATCACTTCCACGTATGGGCTGTCGAATACGGTGGGGAATGAGGTTTGAAACCGTTACCCCATATTCCGCAGTGTAGGTCAGCGTGAGCTGTACTATTCCAAGTTGAGGAGACAGAATTCCCGACTTACTCAACATATAGGCTCTGTAAAGAACTGGTTCGGAAGGCGCCAGTGAACAATTCTTATTCCTTCATTGTAAATTCTGTCCAACAATCTTAGGCGTGACTTGGTGCGCAGAACTATAAAAAAAAAACTAGAGCTCCATATTCTAGAATGGAGGGGGTAATTGTGATAAAATGCGTTTTAAAATTCCCGCTATGTTCCCCCATTTCAAGAAACTTATTATAGTTACTAAGAAATTTCAATATAGGCCCTTTCCTTGCCTTTTTGCTCTCTGTAACTCCATGGATTGGAAGTCTTAATCATAAATTCTTACCTTTTTTGTCGTCTTTTTATCTTTGTTGTCCTATCTGTGGGCGAGATGGCCGATAGTGCTCTGGCATTTTACTCACTAATGGCACCGGACTGATGTAAAAGTGTATTCGAGACGCACAATGGGCCCTTAAGGCCTAAGTGCATCTAGTTCCTTTCGGAAGCCCGAGACCTAAAATAGAATAGAAGAAATTGTAAGTTTCTACATTACATAAAACTGGTTCTTGAAGTGAGACGTTGTGATATATAGAAGAAAGTTTCGAGGATTTTACCAAGATTAACAAAATCTGGCACATAATTTTTTGTATAATAGTCTTTTTTCTGTAATTTGATTGCATTATTATTATTATTATTATTATTATTTTTCCTTTACTTATTTACCTTCTCACAATAGACCTCTTCATGCAGTGGAATGAGACTGTGCCCTCACCTTCTGCCAATCTAATCTAATTATCGTTTTATTTTGTTTGGAGAATAGATTGCGTGACATTAAAAGATCTATATCTCTTTCTACTGGTGCTAGGATGAGACTGTCAACTCTCAGTACCCTTTCCAGTCATTTTCTTTAAGAATTTCATGTTATGACAAGGCTTTAGGGATGGATATGAATCCAGACTTCTAAATCTTTGTAGGTGTTCTGGAGTCTCCTCCAATCTTCCCACAGATTCAGCAGGTATTATAATGATTTAGGACTAACTTCTTGAAATGTTTCCGAGTCTTTACCAGACCTTTTTTTTAGTCATAATTAAGAAATTCTCCAGAGGAAAGAAATTCTCAGGGCTTCATTTCTGAGCTCTTCTTCGAGGGACTCGTTACTTATGCTACAAAAAGAGTTTCGGTCCAATAAATGAGTTTTTGCGCCTTTTCTTTCCCAGAGTGTCGGTGAATTTCCAAGTCAACAGTCCTCGCATTCCAAAAGAAGATAATTTTGCATTTACCTACAAAAAGTAATAATTAATTATAAAATGCAGTTTATTAATAATACTTTTTATTACACTAGGTTTAATTGTTGTCTCTTTAAAATAAATTAAAAATATCACTTGCAATTATATCTCTTATTCCATATCAGTTTGGAATGAAATAATTACTAAAAATATAATTAAGAGGCAGTTTTTTCGATTGAAAAACGATTGTATTAATTTTTAGTACATTAAAAATGCCAATTAGTATGCAAGAGATTGATTTGAAAAGGAGTTCCGATAAAAAAACAAAAAAAAATTATATAAAAATAAAATCAGAATGTCAAAGAACCTTCTGCCGATATTTAATCGCTTCGTTAAATTGTTTACTATAATTTACTCATTCCAATGTGTCAGATTGTGTATGAAGAAAATAATAATTTACTAGTGCATCAATGTATTTCTTTTTTATTTAATATATATATTTTTTTATGATTATTATTAATTACCCCAGAGTTTTCTAATATATAACAAATTGCGAATTATTTGTTTTCAGTTTGCAATTTTTCTACATAATAATTCAAATATATAAGTCCGAAATGGCCTACCCGAAATGGGCGGTGTAGTGGAAGAACGAAATGGAAAAAATAACAGTTTTGGAAAATAGTTTAGTAAAATAATTTTGTGAAAATTAGCTAGTGTATTTTAGTGATGGGGATACAGCCAGGTACTACAATCTAGGTCAATGCAAACCAAGAGACAAAGGGTAAGAAACAGTTAGGGTAAAACAATAAAACTCCCTCCAGACATACCAGCATTATTTGAAAGGATTTGAACTATGAAGAGAAGACATTCCTTCAAGAAGTAGTCTAAAACAGACATTCAAGCAGTACACTTGTTTTTCGCTCTCTTAGAATCAGTGGCAGTTTAAGTTATAACATAAGAGTTTATTCCAACTAATTTCAGTAAATTAATAAGCATATTGCTGTGTTATTGAATAGCATTTAAATATCTTTAAAGAATATATTTAATTTAATCTACCAGTGTTTTCTTAATTATTCTTATTACTTCTCTCTCTTAAAACTTACAAACACAAGCCCTTTACAAAACCGCTCACTCCACAAGCTACCACTACACTACAACACATCACGCCAAATACATTTCAGCGGTATGGGAGAAATGAACTCGTAGCTTCCTTGGACTAAACAGCTTGGAAGTAGGAGATTTAGTACCTTGCAAGAGCGCATGGAAAAGAGATTGATACCATTAGCGGTTTTGTTAAGGTGAGATCTGTAGACGTTATGAACATATTTCATATAGCAGCTGCAGAACTGCGATGCAGGATGCAAGTAGAGAGAAACCACTGCGACATTATTCCCGAGATGAATCATTTCATCTCGTCTCAAACAATTGAAAATACAGTGAAAAACGTTTAACACGAAACTGAGGGAACCGAAATATTTTTTTGTGTTAAAAGAACTTCGTGTTAAATGATAAAATAGCAGTTTGTTTTCGTCCCAATTTCTCTGCCATTGTACACGTAAAAAAATTAGATTATGTATTAAAATTACAAAAACACGAAATTCGCTGATTTTACACAAAATTCAAAAAAAGTAACTGGAATGTTGTTTTGACTTTTTTACGCGATTTTATATTTACGTGGCAAAAATCCCCCCCCCCATTTATTCGGTACTTTTTATATCCGGTATTAATTTAGGCAAAAATTCATTTTATTGAGATTCGAAAAAATATTTTTCTACTACATTCATTAATGTATTATATATCAGAGAGACGCAATAAAAAAAAGTTTTTTTTCCACTTTTTTGCGATTTTCTCAAAAATGGCTACAATGATTTTCTTTAAATTTGATATATTAACTACAAATATTATGAGCTATAACTTTTATTTGAAACATTTTGCTGAAAAAAAAAAATCATTTAAGACGAGCTATGGGGTAGGTGGTGGAGTTATGTTTTCTTTATAAAGTGCTATTTTTCCGTTTAATACAATGCTGTTATCTGAATACTATTAATTAATGAAGGGAATAGCTAAGTGTTTAGCGTACTGGACTCACACGCTGCAGGACCGAGGTTCAAGTACAGCTGTGCTACCCTTAGATTTTTTTTCCTTCCTAGGAGCCTCTACAGTACACTGTCCGGTGATGGACAGTGTTGTCTGCGACGAGAGAACACTGTCTGCAGGCCACCAATGCACTGACAAGGCTCCGGGCGCCAAAGACTATCGTTATTGCACGCCTTAAATTACAAAACAAAACAAAAAAAAACTATAAATTATAATTAAATATGTTGCTAAAATTCTGAGTTTGAAAAAATTCATATGATCAAAAGTGCTTATTTACTGAACAGTTTCTTTTTTACTTTCTCTTACTCCCTAGTAAGAGGACGTATTGTAATCGTTTCAAATTTTCGATATCGCGTTTTCACCGGAAATATCCGTTTTGAGGTCTCCTGTGTCCAAAAGAGTGGTTTTTAACAAATGGTCTGTATGTGTGTGTATGTATGTATGTGACCAGCCTAGATCAAAAATGAAAAACCGTAGAAAGTTGAAACTTGATATTCCGTTTAGGTATCACCATGGCATCTGACAGTGGGTCATCTGTCAAAATTCTTCAACCGGAAGTACCACTTTACTTGTTTTTTTTTTTACATTTTTTGCAATTTTCTCAAAAATTGGCTTCTACGATTTTCTTTAAACTTAGTATATCAACTACACATACAATGAGCTACAACTTTTATTTGTAACATTTCTCTGAGAAAATTCATTTAAAGGCAGTTATGGTGTAGGGGTGGGGTTAGGTATTCATCTTAATGCTATTTAAGTTCATTAAACAATTTTATCATCTAAATAATGGTTAAATCGAATAAATGTGTTATTGAAATTCCGAGTTTGAAAAAATTGGATGACCGGAAGTTCGTTTACTTTACCACTTTACTAAATGATTTTTCCACTTTTTTGTGATTTTCTCAAAAATGGCTCCGACGATTTTCTTGGAACTTCTTATATAAATTAAACATACAATGATCTACAACTTTTATTTAAAACATTTCTCTGGGAAAATTCTTTAAGGGCACTTTTAGGGAAGGGGGGGGTTATGTTTTTCACTAAAGTGCTATCATAGTTGATTATACAATTCTATCCATCCAAACAAAATTAATTAGAAATAAATGGATGGCTAAAATTCCGAGTTTCAAGAAAATTAGTAAACCGGAAGTGCGCTTTCACTGAACGGTTTTTTTTTTCAGTTTTCGTCGTATTTGAATTAATTTGGTGTACACAAACTATAAAATTTGTCAATTATAATTTTGAGAACTGGAGTAAGAGAAAGTTTTGTGAGTGATTCACACCAGATTTTTTTTTTTCAGTTTTCTGTGCTCTCCATAAAAAACATTTTTTGTTATCCTAGCTATGGAATACAGAGGCCTATCAATTTTGTGTGAAATTTTCTTCAGAGAAAGTTTATTTAAAAATGTTTAGCTAGTGAGGAGGTAATTATGCTTTCCTCAAACGAAGGTCATTTTATTAAATTTAGTTTCATCAATTATATAAAATTGAAATATAAAAAAAATCTGATGTGATACACTCACACAACTTTCTTTTACATCAGTTTTCAAAATTGTGATTAACAAATTTTATAGGTAGTAAAGTATAGTTAGTTTGGGTGTTTTATGGAGAAAATCGTAAAAATTGAAAAATACTTCCTAATAAAAACGTTTCAATAATATATTTAATTCTAATTAATATTATTTAGATGATTGAATTGTGTAATAAACTGAAATAGTACTTTACAGGAAACAGTAACCCAATCCCTCCACCAAAAGTACTCTTAAATGAATTTTCTCGGAGAAATGTTTCAAATAAAAGTTGTAGCTCTTTATATGTGTAGTTGATGTACCAAGTTTAAAGAAAATCGTCGGAGCTATTTTTGAGAAAATTACAAAAACGAAAAAAACCAACTAGTAAAGTGGTACTTTCGGTAGAGGAATTTTGACAGATGACCCACTTGTTGGATCCCATGGTGATAACTAAACGGAATATCAAGTTTGAACTTTTTACGATTTTTCGTGTTTGAGCTATGCTGTTCATAAACATATATATGCACACAAACCATTTTCTAAAAACCACTTTTTTGGACTCAGTGGACCTCAAAACGCACATATTTTCGGTGAAAACTTGATATAGAAAATTTGACACGATTACAATACTTCCTCTTACTAGCGAGTAAGAGAAAGTAATTATATGTTGCCAGAAAATATTTCAATTAAACTTTATAAACTGAAGTAAGAGAACGTCTTAGAAATGTTTCACAATCAGATTTTTTCTGTTTGTTTATATAATTATGAAAAATTAAAGCCAAACTTTAACTAAAAAAAAAATATTATTTATTGTAATTTTTGTTTTAAAGAAATATATAAGACTTTATTTAATTGATAAATTAACCTAAAGAATATAAATAAGTTACAAGCTCTTTTACTGTTTAAGATAAGTTCAACGTATCTCATTGGGTCCTTTTTCTAGATCAGATATTTAAATATATTTTTTAATTAATCCTTCATATAATATATATATATAAAATGGCTAGTGTTATCTTATACATATTGATCTAACAACTGTGGAGGGTGATCTATGTTGTACAATAGATACAAGTTTTAGATACAAGTTAGGACAGGTCTTTTACAAATGACAAGATAAACAGTGGGGAGGTTTTTTTTTTTTCTAGAACAGTGAGGGAGTTGTAGGTGACTTGGATAAACAACTTCTAATATGTACGTCTGTGTGTTAGTCTTTATCCATATCTAGATATTCCTGGTGTGTGTTTGTGTGTTTGTTAGGTGTAGGTCTAATTCAACTCTTAGAATGATAGAATGGTCCAGTCAAAGCAAACAGGCTATTCCACCAATGGCAACGATTAATCGTTATATATATATATATATATATATATATCTTTTTGTTCTATAATATCTGGACCACCTTTCGACCATTTTTTTTGTTTTTGTTTTGTTTGTTTCATTAACATTTAAATATTAGCGAGGAGCATCTTTGGATGTAAATCACTTAATATACATTTGAAACAATAAATAAACATTATTATTATTATTATTATTTTTACTCCCTCTTACTCCAAGTAAGCGGAAGTATTGTAATCGTGTCAAATTTTCTATATCGAGTTTTCACCGGAAATTCCGTTTTTGAGATCCCCCTGAGTCCAAAAAGTGGGTTTTTAGCAAATGGTCTATGTGTGTGAATATGTTTGTGTGTATGTATGTAATGTATGTGAACAGCATAGCTCAAAAACGAAAAATCGTAGAAAGTTTCAAACTGTATAATCCGTTTAGTTATTCACCATGTGGATCTGACAGTGGGTTAACTGTCAATTCCTACTACCTAAAGTAGCCACTTTACTAGTTGTTTTTTTACGGTTTTGCAATTTTTCCTCAAAATGGCTCAACTAGTTTCTTTAAACGTGGTATGTCACTCTAAATACTAACAGCTACACTTTTATTTGAAACATTGTCTCCTGTAAAATTCATTTAGGCACGTCTTAGGGAGGGGTGGGGTTAGGTTTTCATCTATAGTGCTATTTCAGTTTATTAAATAATTCTATCATCTAAATAATGTTAATTAGAATTAAATATGTTGTTGAAATTCCGAGTTTTCAAAAAAAAAAAATCGGATAACCGGAAGTGCGTTCACATTACCACTTTACTAAATGATTTTTTTCACTTTTTCATATTTTTCTCAAAAATGGCTCCGACGATTTTCTTGTAACTTCTTATATACACTACGCATACAAAGATCTACAACTTTTATTTAAAATATTTCTCTGGGAAAATTGATTTAAGTGCACTTTTTGTGGAGGGGATGGGGTTATGTTTTCTCTAAAGTGCTATCAAGTTGATTATACAATTCTATCATACAAACAAAATTAATTAGAAATAAACAGATGGCTAAAATTCCGATTTTCAAGAAAATTAATAAACCGGAAGGCGCTTTTACTGGACAATTTTTCAGTTTTCGACGTATTTCATTAAATTTGTTACACAAACTGTAAAATTTGTCAATTATAATTTTGAGAACTGGAGTAAGAGAAGTTGTGTGAGTGTTTCACACCAGATTTTTTGTTTTAATTTAAAGAAGACGTGTCAACATCGAGTATATGGCGTCTGAAGCCCGTCTTATCACTGCCGGCTCCGGACAGTGTTCTTTCGTTACATACAACCTGTCCCTCACCGTACAGTGAGCTGTAAGGGCTCCTAGAAAAAAAATCTAAGGGTACACAGTTGGACTCGAACTCGAAGTCCTCCGCGTGGGAGTCCAGTACGCTAACCACTTAGCTATTCCCTTCACTAATAAATCGCATTATTGGATATATTTTGATAGCTGTCAATAAATTTCTACATTCTCTTATCGCTCTATATTTTCTAATTTTAGTTTTCATCGAACAAATTTTTTTTTTGAGTCCCCCGAATATGAAAAAAATGTTTTAAACAAATGAACTGTATTTCTCCACCACCACCCCCCTTTATAATACAACCCCATATAAGGGGCAATTAATTATTTCTACATATTCCATGCAATAAATAAATTTACTTTATATGTCTCAAACAATTAATATAATTAATTTGAAAAAGAATGAATAAAATAGAATCATAAAAAATTACAATTTGAATAAATTGGAAGTAAATGAATATAATGTGAACGCCATGAATTTAAATGATTATTGTTCAATGGTTGAAGCTTGTTGTCAATTTAAAACATAATACTCCTTACAATCGCTCTCTTAATATTAGTTGACGATTTCAATGAAGAACAATAAGATATTTCCCGTAAGGTCTAAACCACCTAGTCATTTCTTCAGTTATCTTTACATCCTTCTCCAGTTTGACATGCCAACAACACTTACATTGCCAACCCATCGCTACATATATAAAGTCTTGGAGAATTAGTCAATATTTGCAGAGTTTGTGACTAGTTTTGTTTGAAATTGTGACTAAATGTATTCTTCAAAGTTGATTTCTTGACTGACTATACTCTTCAATGTGGTAACGGAATGCTAAGCTCTCCTAGCTCTTGGTGAAAGATTCGCTGTCCAAGTTGAAGCCTATTCACTAGTTCATTATAGTGAATATGATACAGGAGGAAATACACAACTGAATTGGGCTTGTAGATTCGACGGAAGCCTTTGACTGGTTGTTAAAACCATTCGGTGTAGCATATATGTGGCGAATTCACGTTTTTTTCCCCCCATTACTCAAGAAACCAGCACTGGTGGGAATGTAGAAATAAAGTGTTAAAACTGCGGAGTTGTCACAATTATTTTTATTTATAGTTAAACAAAATGATAGCCCGCGAGGAGTATCTGTTGCTCGTAGTCATTTGTGGAGTAGCGACCTCACGGGTTACCACAGCTCAGTATTCCATACACTTCGTCAGAACAGACATAATACACTTAAACTACATACACTCTACACTTTACAGACAAGGACAAACACAGTACAAAAACTAGGGTCTCCGTCCCTAGTTAATTGGCGAAAGCCAAGGGAGAAGGAAAGGATTAGCTCAGTGATAGAGCGCTGAACTAGCAACGCGGAGGTCCCGGGTTCGAATCCAGCATGCTGCCCTTAGATTTTCTCTTCCTAGGAGCCTCTACAACTCGTTGTCCGGGGATGGGCAGTATTGTCTGTAGCTAGAGAACGCTGCTTGGAGGCCAGCTGTGCATTGGAGAAGGCTCCGGGGGCACAATAGATCTTGGTCTCAAAGGTTATTAGGTTACATTTATAATGTGGATTGTCAGTGATTTTAAATTTATGTAAATAATGTTTATTTGATCCGTGTTCTGTCAAAAAGATGTGTTTATGTTTAGGTGATAATTCGAAATCCGTTTGTATCCTTAAAGTTATGCAAGGAAAGAATAGTTTTGTCTGATGTCCTTTTTTTCAGATTGCTGCAAACTATTATTCCAATTCTTATAATCCAGCCTATAATGAGGGTACTAATTGTTAGTTCTGGGATGCTTCTTTTGTTAAATGAACCCAATCGAAGGTAAAAACCAATGACCATTTTACTTAGATGAAATGTTATTTTGCTGATACTTTCAGCCAGTTTCCCGCGATCGTCACTGTTATTGATGATATCAAGGGAAATTTTAGTGTCTTGTCATGAAGGCATATAATCTATGGTCATTCTCTTTAAATATAAGTTTCTTCCACACCCAATCAAGCCCCTTTAGAACCCCAATGTTTGCAAACTTGATGTCGAGAAATATCTTCCTTCATTACAAGTTTAACGCGAGAAATTCTGTGCCAACTTGTGTTGTGCTGCAAGCCAATATTGTGGTAAATAATTGTTTAGGTACTTAGCCTCACTGGCTTCATAGTTGTTGTGGTTGGTTCTGCAAAGCTGCAGAAATCAACGAGATATTCCGGAAAGCAACAGAGATAGCCGTGATAGTCTCTTTTTGTCAAATGTTCTAAGTGAATCAACTGTATTTGCTCTGTGCAAGTCTATGTTATTACACTGTTTGAAAAAAACTTCCTGATGATGGGCGAATGCCCGAAACCGGTTGATGACCACACAAAAAACAAGCTATCACGGAAAATATCTCTGATTGTGGTAAATATTTCCTAAGAAGTCAGACCCCTTCCTTCCATTCGGGAGTTATCCTGCTTAGTTAACTTTCTCCCTGGTCCCCCACCTTGAAAATAAAGTGTCGATAGCTAAGCTCGGTTTAAACCGGGTTTGGGCTAACTTTATTCTTAATAAGAACGTTCCTCTCGTCGCCAAATATAGGATTTTCAAGAGTGTGTCACGAGCAGTTCTTTCATATGGTGCCCAATCTTGGGGATTTCAGCGTTATGACATCCTTGAAAAATTCCAAAGATTTTTCTTAAAAAAAATTATTCTCTCTTCCCTCTCCAACGCCTAATTATGTGCTATCGATTGAGTGTGCTCTTGAACCGTTGGAGACCTTCACCCTTGCTCTGCACTTCAAATACTGCCTCAGAACTCTAGCTCTTGACAATCATCGCCTCCCGAAAATTGTCGCAACTGAAATCATTCAGAAGAAACTGTTTTGGTTTAAACACTGGCTTTCGATGGCGCGTGATTTTTCCAGCGACCTATCTTGTACTCTTAATGATCGATCAACTTTCGAACCTACTTAATAAAATTAGATCAGTTCGCATCGAAGAGTCATTCTGTCGTGCAGGGAATTCTGAGCGCTTTTTTTTGTATAAAACTTTAATCACTGACCATAAGTCATTTGTAACATCGTCCCTATTCAATACCTCAGACTCTCAGAGATATGCTGGTTGCTGAAACTAAGAGCAGAACTGTTATACCTAAATTATTCCCCTTGGTTGGAGAAAGATTCCGAACGAGAAATGTGTCCTCTCTGTAACTGCCAAGTACGGGAGGATTTGATTCACTTCTTGGCAGAATGTCCTGCTTTATTGGATGTGCGGCTCCTCCATCTCGGCAACTGTTCACTTTCTGGAGGAGAAATTATTGTTTACCTATCCGGACAACGGCCTTGTCATCCTTTAATTGCTTATGCCCGCCACGCTTGGAGAGTTAGGCACGTCAGGATCTCAGACCGTTTAGGTTAGCTTTTCAGTTTTTTGTTGTAATTTATAAAACGATGTTTGATTTATTTAACCATTAGTTGTGTTAATACTTTTTTTCTCTCTCTCTTTTACTTTGATATCTTATCCCAGTTCTGTTTCAGTTCTAGTGTAATTCTTGATGTTTTCATAATTTTTCTTTTTTGTATTATTTTTTGTTTTTTCGTAATTGGTTGTAAACTCTAGCAGACGGCTCTTTGCCATGCTTTTGTACTAATGTATTTTAGCATCTACTGTATTATTCTTTTTAAAAAAATAAAGTACTTATAATAATAACTTTCTCCTCTTACTAGAAAAAGATACAGTGTCCCTGAACATTATAGATCCTTCTAAAAAGTCCCCTCTATACAGCCACAATAATTACGAGACAACTGTTTAAAAACAAAAACAAAACAAAAGAAATGTTTTTAGCGAAGGTGTCTGTTTGTAGGTGTGTCCTCTATGTTTGTGTATAAACAAAAATTATCTCAAAACAAAAAATCAGGAAGCTTTAAACTTGATATTATCGTATAGTTACCGCCACCGCTTCTGACACAAAGCTTCCGGAAAAAATCCATTAACCGGAAGTATATATTTATGGGAAAGCTATTGACGACACACGAAACTGCATTAAGTGAAAGTCTTGTGAGTGCGCGTGTTTGAAACTAGATTTTGAAATAGAATATTCAAAAACTTCAGATAAGATTAGAAGGTTGAACTATTTAAAAAACTTCTTCTACTTCAATAAAAGGAAATAAGCATTCTAATTTTGACCATGTATATATCGAATTTTGTCTTTAATAAATAGTTAAGAATCCTTAATAAGTAAAGAATATTAAAAAGCAAAAATTAAAAATTTAAAAAAAAAAAAATCGATTAGTAATAATTAAAAAATAAAAAAGTCATTATGGTGAGTAAGAGATTATGAATCCGAGCGGAGTGGTTTTTTTTTTTTTTTAAAGTTTTCGATGGAATTTAAACGAGTGGAACCAACAGCCACGACTTGTGTCCCCTTCCACTAAAAATAGACAAATTACATTCGTTTATCTTTAAAGTGATATAAATAAGAATTGCCGACACAGCGTACACAAATTGTTGTCTCTGGTATTTTAATATCATCCCTAACATCGCAATGTTCTATCTTATATATATATATATATATAATATTGTTAATTTAATTTTCTATTTGTATATATTATTTATTTTATAAAGCATGTATTAATATATTTATTAGGGGGGAAAAAAAATTGAAGGATTTTGTTTAATTAATGTAACAATATTTATTGTCCAATAGTCAATGAGGAATAATATATAAGTTTTAAATAAAATATAAAATTTTAATTTGAAAAAAAAAAAATTAATTTAGTTTATAATGGAGTTGATGAGAAGAGAAATTGGGTTAGATTAATTAGACGAGATATGAAGACACTGTTATAATATAACTATAAGCTTACACAAACTGCACTGGACTTGTAATGATTTTTATAGAATAAAGGGTTAGAGTAGAGTTATGACACGATATGATGTATGTGGTTGAATTTGATAGATGTATGTCTAGATCTCTCACTGGCTTATATATAGGTTCTCCCCACTCTAGCCTGCTTAAGTCAGAGAGTACCAGAGAGAGTCTGTTTTCTCTCGGTCGGGCTTGTGTTCTCTCTCTTGCCGTCATAAGTTAAACCATTGGCGGCCGGGTGACAATTTTAAAGTTATGAGAAGCATCTACAAAATAAGAAATATAATTTATGTTTTACCCAATTAATAAACTGATTTATTTAATAAATAAAATTAAATATGTATTATATGTAAAATCTGCATCATTAAAAATATTATTTAATAAAAAAAAAAATTGAAAAAATGTTTCGGTAACCTTTTTTTTTTAAAAAAAATATTCATCTGCAGTGATAACTGCTCAGCGAGCAATGTCGGGGATTCATTTGTTACGTTCAGTGACAATAGCAAATATTCGTTTGACGTGACAGAAACTGATAATTCAGTCCACTACATTAGATTGCATTGCCATTTGTTTCTAGAATCGTAAAGGGATAAATCAAATGATTTCTTTTTTCTTTTTTTTTAGCTATGCAGCCAATGTCAAAATATAAATGGTAACCTTCAACTTACTTTATATAATTTCTTTGCATAATTATTTATAAACATCGTAAAACAAAATTCAATTTTCGTCCTTCCCCCCAAGAGTGTCGCCGTGCATATGTATGAGCAGCCAATTGGTGAAGTAAGGTTTATTTGATTCTACGAACCCTTTAATTTAAAAAAAAAAAAGATTTGTATGTAATCTCACACTAGTTCCTCTCACTAAATAGTTTTTTAAGAACATTTGTGTGAAGAGCCACCATTCTACCATACAACAAACTCACCACGTTGTAGACACCATTGCATCCTCCCTTGAGAAGAAGGAGTGCTATTCGTGGGCTTTCCTTCGATGTGAAGCAGGCCTTCGATCGAATATGACACCCCAGGCTGCTCTGAAAACTTAAGGGTATCCTTCCAGCCACCTATTACCTAATCCTAAAATCCTACTTATCCGATAGGTATTTTGAAGTACAAATCGAATCATCCTTCTCTCCTTTCAATCATACCGAAGCTGGAGTGCCGCAAGGCAGCATTCTAGATCCTACCCTTTATTCACTATACACTGCACACATCCCAACACATTTTGATACCATCCTACTCACCTATGCAGATGATACTGCTATCCTGTCTACCAATAATGATCCCGTAATAGCCCATAGAAATCTACAAAGCCACCTGTCTTCCCTAGAAAATTGGTTTAAAAAAATGGCTCATTGAACTTAATGAAAATAAGTCCCAAAACATTACCTTCACTCTACGTCGCATTACTCTCCCCCCAGTCTACTCCAGCTTTATTCCCTTACCAGTGGCCAACGTTGCTAGCTATCTTGGGCTTTACTTAGACCGAAGACGTATCTGGTATCCTCATACACGACTTAAAAGAATAGAACTAAACAGACGCTTTCGACAACTTAAAAGACTACTGGACAACAGATCTAAACTCTTCCTAGGCAACAAAAGACTAATTTATACATCCATTTTAAAGCCTATCTAGGTGTATGGGATAGAAATATGGGGTTCAACTAAACGCTCAAATCTCCAAAGACTCCAATCCCTAGAATCCAGAATCCTCCGTAACATTGTAAACGCTCCTTTTTACGTCTCCAACCGAACAATACATAGTGATCTTAATATACCGTTCATTGCTCAAGTCGCCCAAACCTGTTACAGGAAATTCCATATCAACCTACAGACTCACTCAAATACTTTAGTTCAACACCTGTCTTCCCGAACATTTCCTAATAACCTTAAAAGACAATCTCTTCCCAAATAAAAAGAGTCAATAGTGATTTTGTGCAGTTTTGTGGAGTGTTACCATTGGGTAGCTTCTCTTCACTCATTTCGTATTTATGTTCTTTGTATAATTGTTACTAAAATTCGGCTGTAGAAATGCGCAAAATCTGGAAATTGCCGGAGTTAAATTAGAACACGGAAATCGTTCTCCGGACACTCGGACCTTGCTAGTAACGATTGTGATGATTCTTCATTTGAACTCTTTTATCCGAACAATTTTTTACGATGTTATGGCATTTTCAAAATTTTGTTCTACAATGAACAAATTTGGATTTCTTTAGAAAATCTTTTACCAAAAGTTTCGGATAAACTTGGTCAGACGGAAATTACTTGACTTTTTTTCAGTTTTCCTTCATTATTTTGTAATTAAATTATACTTATTTTCCTTAAAGTTACTTAAAATGTAAATCTTTTAAAATATTTTCGAGAATACAATATTATGTTTTTAATGTTATGAAAATCTGACATATTAAAATGTATTTTCCCAGCTCCAGTAGCCCTGCAGCTGCAGCAATAGGAATATGATTTATTATTCCTGTGACCGGTAAGTACTATAGTTAGCTTGGAAGAGTGGTGTAAGTCGATCTTGTTTCTCAAAGCAACTGTTGGGAAGAAACTTTTAGTTACTACGCCTTTGCAAGTATTTTGCCACTCATTTTTCCACATTTCTTGACTTTTCTTTGCAGCCTCTCTCCGTATATAGAAATATTGATTTCAAAACTGCAAAAGCTGAAATATTTATGAGGTTGTTTTTTTCAAATGCGCGTCGAATCCGGGGTCATTAGCGTCTTTAGTGATCACTGCAGGCCACTAAGCAATATTCATTTCTGACATCGTTGTAGACAACACTGCCCATCATACCCGGGTAAACTGTAGGTGCTACTAGGACGAGAAAATCATCTAGGGCAGCGCTACCTAACCTTCAAAGACCAATTCAGCACGCTAACTCGTCCTTAACGTAGTTTTTTTTTTTTTTAAACCACTCGGGGTGGGCGGTCCCTGGGCTCTCGCGTATACCCGCCCAGTATAGAAGCCCCTAACCTAAATGATGCTCCTAACGCTGAGCGCGACGCCCCGAAACAATGAAAATGAACTTAACCAACCTAATCCTAACCTACAGGTCCCCCCAGTACTCGGTATTCCTGAGGGGGCAAAGAACCTAACCTAACCCTATCCAACCTATCTTTCATTCATCCAATACATTAAAATTTATTCACACCCTTTCACTCTGAGCTCGTTCATTCAACCATACACACTCTTATGCCCGTCAGGGTATGAGAAAACCCTACATCTAATCTTACAAACTAGCCTAAAACTAAGGGTCATAAGTAACCGCTAGCCTAAAACCCGCAATCAAACAATATTCACGCAATAAATTACTTCCATTACAACTACTTGTAAATTACCTACCCAATCTGTCCCTATTGACCCATTCCATTCTCCTTTTAAATGCTTCTTCCGCAAATCGTCTAAAACCTCTGTAAGCGGCACTGTTTTCGAGCAACAGTATTCTAATGTAATTCATTTAAGGGCACGTTTAGGGGAGGGGTGGGGTTATGTTTTTCACTAAAGTGCTATCACAGTTAATTATACAATTCTATCATCCAAAGAAAATTAATTAGAAATAAATAGTTGGCCAAAATTCCAAGTTTTAAGAAATTTAGTAAACCGGAAGTGCGCTTTTACTGAACAGTTTTTTCAGTTTTCGACGAATTTCGTTATATTTGGTACACAAACTATATCATTTGTCAATTATAATTTTGGAACAGGAGTAAGAGAAAGTGTGTGAGTGTTTCACATTAGATTTTTTTACTTTAAAAACGCGCAAACATCTGTGGTCATTAGCGCCTGGAACCTTCTTAGTTTCCCAGATAGTGTTCTCTCGTTACAAACAACAGTGTCCATCACCGGACAGTGAGCTTTAGAGAGGCTCCTAGGAAGAAAAAATCTAAGGGCAACACAGCTGGACTCGAACCTGGAATCTCCGAGTGGGAGTCCAGACACCACTAACCACTTAGGCTATTTATTCCCTTCCCAATAGTGCAATAATTATTACAATTTTAAATATCGAATCTTCATTTTTTGACTTGCAATATTTACTAAACGTTTTCGTGATTATCTTTATAATGGAGTTGATGAGGAGAGAAATTAGGATTGATTAATTAGACGAGATATGAAGACACTGTTATAATATAGCTATAAGTTTACACTAACTGCATTGGACTTGTAATGATTTTATAGAATAAAAGGTGGGAGTAGAGATATGGCATGATGATATGACACGATGCGATGTATGGTTGAATCTAATAGATTGATGTCTAGATCTCTTAATGGCTTATATATAGGTTCTCCCCACTCTAGCCTGCTTAAGTCAGAGATTTACCAGAGAGAGTTCGTTTTCTCTCGGTCGGGCTTGTGTTCTCTCTCTTGCCGTTACATCATCCCCGTTACAATCTTACTTATAAACAAAAGTTATAGACGTCATACTTGTTTACATGAATATGAATCGTATCAGCGCCACCCATTCTCAATCCCGTAGCAAACTTGTAACAGAACTTAAAATTGAAACATAACTTCAACTTCAGGTTGTCCAGAAATCCTCTAAAATAAAAAAACTCAGAAAACTAAAGTTAAAAATAAAGTATAAAGTTAAAATTACAGTTAACCAATCATAGCAATGCTTTTCGTAAATATTTTAATACAACATAGATTATATTGCGTCAACCATAAGTGACGACGCGCCTAAAATTAAAAAAAAAAAAAAAATACAGATAGCAGAACTCTATACATTATAGTTAAGAGGCACTTTAGATTTTAGCTGATCATGTGATCGAAACCTTCGTAGCAGAGCAATGATTATATCTAAATGGAATATCAAATTTGAGGCTCCCGCGATGTTTCATGGATGAGATATTTTGTTCATACAAATATAAACATATAGGACCATTCGCAAAAAGCGCGTTTTTTTTTTTCATAGGGGACTTGCCATATATATTTCCGGTGAGAAACTCAATCCAAAAATTTTACAAAAACGTAATATTTCTTCTTAAAGCAATAAGAAAACGTAAAAAATAAATAAAAAAATCGTGTATCATTTTTACATTTTTCTTACCTCTTTCGTATCCTTAAACGGTAAACTTATTATGATTAATTTGTAAGAAAGCTTCTTCCTTATTGTCTATTCTAACTTGTTAGTTCTTTAAAATAATAATTATAATAATAGCTCTGTCATAACTATACATTTTGTGAACTTAGTTTGTTTGTTTTTGTTTTTTTAAATAATTTTCGTCTTGTCCTTGGCCTGGTTCAAACTTTGAACTAGTTTTAACACGGAAACATTTCCAATTCTTAATGTATATCATTAAACCTTTAGTGTTAACCATTAAGTATATAAAATATATTTTTTTACTAATTAGTGTAGAACACTAACAATGTTGAAGTTGAAATAGAAAGAAGGTAGGATGGATTTTTGTGGATGCAGAATAATCGAAACAGGTGCCCCCCAAATAGAGTGGATGGAGTTGTGAGTATGGGGGCTAGAGAAGGGAGATCATTGTCCGTTAGACGGCCACCTTCATTCGGTGGTACCGCCATCTCACGGCAGTCTTGTTCACTAGCAAGTTGTTCTGGTGGCTGCCTACTAACTACATCACTCACCTACAAGAGAGAGAGAGAGAGTGAACGTAAGGCAGAGAGAGAGAATGACTGAGCCTCTCTCACCTCCACTGTATTCAACTACTTCCAGATACTCGCCTACTAGCTGCTGCTCCCTATTACAAACAAGCTGTAATTTAGATAAACACCAGGTTGGGACTTTAGTAACTCTACATTTGATTGGTGTAGAATTGATCCAATGGCCGCTCTTCCTTTATATTTTACCCCCACCATATGAATTTTGTTGAACTTTTTTTTTTTATTTTAGTTTTTTTTTTTTTTTTACTTATTATTATTTATTTTTTTCACAGGCCCACCACTCATCAGGTTAGTTCCCTTTTTCATTAACGCCTTCCCACACTTTAGCAACTGACCGGAGCCTGTTCTTCTATGTTTAACTATGTAGACTGCATGCTAGTTTTTTCTATTTTTTTTTTTTTATCTTGCAATATATAGTTAAAAACTTCAGCATAACTCTTCATAAAAGAAATCTACTTTTATCTAAACTTTTTATAATTACATATTTTCTTTATCTATTAAATCTTTATCTGATCACAAGACCATATGTCTATTTAACTATAGAAAATTGTTATTACCATAAATTTCTAAATACCTATAAATAAATTGTCTATATATAAATGTTTTGTTTTTTTTAATTAATTAACAAGTCTTATCTATTCCATTTCTGTGTGCTGACTCTTTGTTTATTTCAAATTCTTCTTTATTTTGGTTTAAACAAATTATTTCTTATATTTTTTTTTATCTTTTTTTTTTTTACGGCTGGTAAGAGGAAGTACTTTGGGATCGTGTTAAAATTTAACCTTCACCGGAAATACACGTTTTGAAATCACTTATGCAGATTACCAAAAAAACGGTAATTGCGTTCTAGATATATCAGGGAATTCATGGTTAATGATACTTTAAACGTACTTTTTTATAAAGTATCATTTCTATAATATTATACAATACTTACATTTATATTTTTATTAAATAATAAGTAATGATTACTTGTATAAGCTTTTCACTGTCCATAAACTTTGCAATTGCCTTACTTTAAAATTCAGCCTTTCCTTAAAATTTATCTATTGTTATTAGCACAGTTTACTCCTGAAATAACACTCCCCCCCCCTCAATAAAAAATGACTTGATAAAACACTGACCACGCTTAACAACATATTAAAAATTTAGTTATAAAGTCGTCCTTCAAAACATGCTATTTATTATACACTATTTTTCTAATGTCTAATCACGGATTTATAATAATTCCACTTTGTCATGAAACACACACACACACACACACAGTAACAAAACCTTATAACCTTCCCACGTATATACAACTAACAAGTGTGTGTGTGTGTGTGTGTGTGTGTGTGTGTACAGAAACATACGTCAAAGTGAACTCTCTACACGACGAACTTAGTGAATTTGTTATGACGATGGATGAAAATCCCAAACCGGTGAGGAACAAAACTAATATACACGCTACGATGGATAAAATATCGGATGAGAATTAAATGCGTTACACTAATTTTGATTTTGATAAAAAAATATTTGAATGGAAGAAGTACGACTTACTTAACGGATTTTTCTTCTTCAGTGTTGCATTTGTGTCAGATTTTTTTTTTTTTGTGAAAATTGTGAAGATTCAACGGGGAATACAGTTTTGAATTATCAGAACATGAAAATAATGGTTATTAGAAAATGTTGTGTGTATGTGTATGCGTCTTGGTCTAGCGGTGACCGGTGCGATGCGGACCACGCCTACAGCTGCAATGGAGACTTTATTAGGAATTCCACCGCTCTTTGTAGAGGTGAAAACTATGGCAATGAAAGCCTGTTATAGAATTAAATTGGCAGGTTTTTGGCAGGGTAAGCGATATGGTCACTCTATCATTCATCGCGAGATGCTTTTGAAGGTTCCTGTTACAGGTTTTCCTTCTGACAGAATGTTGAAGACTTTTGTTTTCGAGCATTCTTACAGTGTCAGGTTACAGCCTCTGTGGAAGATTGGTCAAGATTGGGTCCGTCTGGCCTGATACTTGATAATTACTTCCGTTGTTACACGCACGGTTCCAAAATGGATGGTAGGTCTAAAGCTGCGGTCTATTTTGAGACAGGAGATCATTTGGCAGTATCTCTTAGTGAATGGACCACGGTCTTCCAGACTGAGGTTTATGCTATTCTTTGTTGGGTCTTGGATGAGAGGGTGCGTAACACTAACTTAAAAGGTGTTTGTATCTGCTCGGACAGCCAGGGTGCGCTGAAGGCGCTGAATTCATGTGTCTTCACTTCCAGGTTGGTGTTAGAATGATCTAAAAGACTGGAAGAGCTTTCTTCTCTGAAGGATGTGCTTCTAGTCTGGGTGCCAAGGTCATAGGGGGATTTTTTGGGAATGAGGATGTGGATAGGTTTGCCAAATTAGGCGCCTCTCTCTCTTCCTTTCATTGGTCCCGACCTGCTGTTGGCGTGTCTTCTGGCACATGTCTGTCAGGCTTCCAGACATGGACAGCTTCACAGCATTCATCCTTATGGATGAGCTCAGTTGGTTTTCGGCAGTGCCAAAATGGAAACATCCCTACATTATGGGGCTCATGCCGATCCATTTTGTAGAGTCTGTGAGACAGAGGGAAACACCCATCCATCTTATGACTGATTGCCTGGGTTGTGAGGAAAATTAGGTTCAGAACTTTGTCGGAATAGGATGTCTGTGGAAGAGCTTAGGCTATTTCGCTAAGGTTATTGTCCGATTTATTCGGACTGCGATGAATCTTAGATGGATTAGATACGGGTCTGGATTTTTGTTATAGACCCGTTTTGTTGTTGTTTTTCTTGGGGTAGCTGTATGAGCCTCAGTGAGGCTTTGGACAGCGTAGGGTTTGATCCCTTCCCACAGACAAATAATAGTAATGTATGTGTATGATGAACCAAATAAACCAAAAACTATAAAATTGTAGAGAAATGACTCAAACTTAATATTCAATTTGGGTGTCACCAAATGTATCAAATAATGAGATTTCTGATGAAATCTCTTAATCCAAAGTAGTTTTAAGTTTTTTCTCGAAACTTTATATATCAACAACAGAGCTACAACTTTTTTTTGAAACATTTTTCTGGAATAATTTACTTTAGGGGGTTTTTGGGGAACAGGTGAGGGTTTAGGCATTTCCCCCTAAAGAGGAGCCTAAATTGATCCTATCATATTAATAAGAATTAAATGAATTATAATATTAATAAGAATTAAAAAAGTGTTGCCATAATACAATGTTTGACGAAAATCGATAGACCGATAGTGTGATTTTACTTAACGGTTTTTTTTTTTTAATTTTCTGCGATTTTTTTTGATAAAGATAACAATGATTATACACAAAACTATGAACCATACATACATAAGGCCTATCACTTTTGTATGAAACCTTTTTTCCGATAAGAAGTTTTTACGATAGTTCTAGGGAAAATCAAATTAAACTAAAGCAAAAATCAACATGTTACCTTTACTGTACGAAGAATTACTTCTCCTCCTCTCTATTATTACGAGTCTCCTCTTCCAGTCTCTGAGGTCGTCCGCTAACTTGGGATGTAGCTCGACAAAAAACTTACTTGGAACCCTCACATACGACTCAAAAAACAAGAAATGAACACTTGCTACAGACAACTAAGACAGAAGATCTAGACTGTCACTACACAGCAAACGATTAATTTACACTTCACTCATCAAACCCATCTGGACATATGACATTGAAGTGTGGGGTTTCAGCCAAAGCGTTCCAACCTCAATCGCTTCCAATCCCTACAATCCAAGATTTTTCGAATTAACGCTCCTTATTATGTTTCCAATCAAACCATTCACAGTGATCTAGAAATTCCTTTCCTATCACAAGTAACTAAAGTCAGAAATAAGAAATTCCATAGTACCATATCCTCACATCCTAATCCTCTAGTCCTTTCGCCTCTCATCCCGCACTCTACCCGACAACCTTCCTAGACGGCTTAAACGCCAATGGCCTCGCGACATCCTCAACTACTACGTCATTGCTAGTGACAGTGAGTGACAAAGTTGATTGGAGTGCTACCACTGGGTAGTTTCTCAACTCTGTAATTTTTGTTTTTCTTCTTCTTTTCATTGTATATACATTTTTTACATAGAATTTTCATATTTGCTTATGGCATTGTGCTGCCGTTGTAATATTTCAAAATAAATAAAAAAAATTAAAAAAATAAAAAAAGTTCTAGGGAAGCTGGAAGGTCCATACTACCACCCTCAAGAGACGGTTTTTAGTTTAGGTTCTTTCAGCAATACATTATAATATTGGAGCCAGTTTTAAAGTTAATGAACATTCTGAGTTTGAAATAAATTTATTAATAATAACTATTTAAATTACAGTAAGAAAAAGTTGTGTGTGTTTTACACCAGATTATTATTATTAATTATAGAAAGTCATTAAAGTTATAGAAGTTATAGTTATAGAAGAATTTGAATTAAGGTTTCTATTTAGGAATTTTTGTATTTATTTATTTAATTTAAGGCGCGTCAACATCTAAGGTCATTGGCGTCCGGGAGCCTTCTCAGTGCACTGCCGGCCTCCGGATAGTGTTCTCTCGTGACAGACAACACTGTCCATCACCGAATCCCCGTATAAGTCTCGGGATAGAATAGGCCTACAGTAGTTAGGAGGAGACCCTGCACTAGAGAAGTCATATCTTCTATTAAGATATGTATGAGTCCTTGTGTGGAAAGTAAAATCTAGTTGTGTCACTCTTACTTCAACAACTAGAGATATTTAGGTGTAGGCTTGTGATGAAGCCATCGCCCACCCTGCGGGTTGCAATCAGCCTCTGGCTCTCCATGTTGGGGATTCCCTCCCCTTACCCCTTTCCTCTTGCAGGGTTGCCTGCAAGTTACCTGAGTTACTGAAACCCTTATGCTTGAGGCAATGGACAGGAATCAGTAGATGGACATTAGATCCATCGGGCGTGCGATTAGTCACGCTAGCTTGTTAGAGTTGAAAAAATACTGAACTTTGGGCTCAAGCTAAATTCCGAGCCAATTGCTTGCAATTGAGGTAGGATTTGTAGTGGCCGTGGTTTACTCAATAACTCCAATGACCGAGGTCATGAGTTAAGTGGGAGGAGACTCGCAATATGAAATTAACCCCGGAACCAGCCAGCTTCTGGAAGCGCATTTGCTGGGTCTGAGCGGTTCACCAGAGCCTGCTAGAGTGAGTGCCTTCTCTAGCTTCTGGTAATGAAGTGTGACCACGTTGTGGGATCACTCTGCGCGCTGGTTGAGCGTATCTCAACCTGCCCTTAAATGGGTCAAGCGGGGAAGTGCTTCGGCACTTCTACTATGGTCGGGCATTGCACTAAAAGTCCTTCCATGGTGGTGACATCCCCTTCTTGTTAAACGATCCCCTTGCTTGCAACGGGGGACCGGTAAACCCGAATGGGTAGGTACGGTCTAGAAAGATTTCCCGAAGTACCAGGAGGAAATGGGGTATACGGAAAGAATGTCCATCACAAGCTCCTAGGAAGAAAAAAATCTAAAGGTAGCACAGCTGGACTCGAACTCTGGTCCTCCGCGTGGGAGTCTAGTACGCTAACCATTTAGCTATTCCCTTCTCTATTAGGAATTGTTGTTAATATTCTAATATAAATTCTTTTCATTTTTGTGATTTGATATTTCATGTTATATTATTATACTAGATATTTCCTTTTTTTAATTTATGTTTTATTTTCTCTTATTGCTCACAAATTATGATTCAGCCAAATTTTTCAAAATTGAGTTTTCACTAGAAATATATCGGGTGTCCCAAAAGGTACTTTACAACTTCACATCGCAATAACTTGAATTGTAATTGATGTACAGAAACTAACTTTAGTTTATCTAATGCTCCATCTCATAAAGTTTTTTCCTTGTTTAGTCCACTTCAATATGCGCACCTCTTGTGGCACGTACGATATCTAATCGGTATTCAACTTCCATCCACACTCGCCGTAACATGTGTTCATCAACAGTGGCAATGGCATCGGTGATTCTGTTCTTCAGATCGTTGATATCATTGACAGGAGTACGATAAACTTTGTCTTTAACGTAACCCCAGAGAAAAAAGTCTAAGGGTGTCATGTCAGGGGACCTAGGAGGCCAGGAAATGGGGCCACCTCTTCCAATCCAACGTTGCGGAAAGGTGATGTCCAGGACCTCTCTCACGTTAAGAGCCCAATGTGGTGGTGCACCATCTTGCTGAAAAAAGACTGTTGGTTGTCGATCAGCTAATTGAGGTATCAGATACATCTGCAGCATGTCAAGGTAATTGGTACCATTAACTGTGTTTTCTGCAAAAAAGAATGGTCCAATAATGCGATCAATCATGACACAACACCACACATTAACTTTGGGGCTATCACGCACCACTTCTCTCAAAGCATGTGGGTTTACTGACCCCCAGATGCGGACATTGTGTGTATTGACTCTTCCACACACATGAAAAGTCGATTCATCGGAGAAAGCCACATTATTAAGGAAATTGTTATCCTCTTCCACACGTGTCAGAATTTCCACAGCAAATTGCATGCGCTTCGGTCTATCATTTGGCTCAAGTGCCTGCAGTAATTGCAGACGATATGGGTACAACTGAAGACGTTTTCGGAGTACCCTGTGCACTGTTGTGCGAGGGATTTGCAGTTCCTGTGAGGCCCTTCGAATCGACTTCTGTGGCGAACGCTGGAAAGCTACACGTATGCGTTCGACGTCTGCATCACTCGTTCCGGGCCGGCCAGTATGAGGCTTTACATCAACACAGCCTGTCTCCATGAAGTTGTTGTACCACTTTCTTATTGATGGTCGAGAGGGTGGATTCTTGTTAAATCGTGTCCTGAAGTTTCTCTGTGTCTGAATGTCAGATCTGGTTTCAATAAACCACTTCACACATTGTGCCTTTTCTTGTGGGGACGCCATTATTCTTATTCTTGTTTCCTGTTATCTGAAACACGAGGGAAAAAAAACTTTATGAGATGGAGCATTAGATAAACTAAAGTTATTTTCTGTACATCAATTACAATAATTCAAGTTATTGCGTTGTGAAGTTGTAAAGTACCTTTTGGGACAACCTATATATCTTTTGACAGTCCCTAGAGTACGAAAAAAAGTTTTTAGCAAATGGTCTTAATATGCATGTATGGGTGCGCGTATAAACAAAGTACCTATCTCAAAAATGAAAAATCACAGTAAGCTTTCAAACTTGGTATTCCGTTTAAATAATACCACCGCACTTCACACAGAGATTTCGTTTTTAAAAATCCATCAACTCGAAAGTGTAACGTTACTGCATGTATTTTTTCTTTCTTATTTTCACGATTTTCTCAAAAAATGGCTGCAATGATATTCTTTTAATTTTATCTAGTATCTTCGTACATAAATATACCTATTACTTTTATTTCAAATATTTTCGTGGGAATAAAATTGATTTTTCAGGGATGCTGGGGGTAGTACAGTAGCGTTAAGCTTTCCTTTATCACTTCACTTCATTGTATTGTTTTTAACGCCTATATAATATTGATATATTCACATTAGAAATAACGGATACAGTTCCCGATATTGAAAAGAAACGGTTAACTGAAAATGCAACTAAATAGAATAAGTTTTTCAGTTTGGGGGGGTGGGGGATTTCCTCGAAAACCATTTTATCTTTAAATATGGAATGCTAACTGCACAAACATATCATTTTTATTAGAAACATTTTTCAAAAACAAAAATAAAAAATTATTTACGGTACTTGTGTCCGTATGGGTTATCTCTGTTGCATGCAGTTACTTGGGGGGGGAGTAGCGACCCCATGGGTTATCAAAGCTCAGTACTCCATGCACTTTGACAGAACAGTACACAATACACTTAAACTACATACACACTACACTTTACAGACAAGGACAAACACAGTACAGAAACTAGGGTCTCTGTCCCTAGTTAATTGGCATAAACCAAGGGAGAAGGAAGGGATTAGCTCAGTGATAGCGCGCTGGAATAGCAACGCAGAGGTCCCGGATTCGAATCCAGCATGCAGCACTTAGATTTTCTTTTCCTAGGAGACTCTCAACTCACTGTCTGGTGATGAGCAGTGTTATCTGTAGCTAGAGAACTCTGCTCGGAAGCCGGCAATGCTTTGAGAATGCTCCGGAGGGCACAATAGATCTTTTAGGTTGAGTGCAATAATCCCCTACAAATAATCTACAATCTACAGTAGTTGTTGCAGAATTTGTAGCCTTAAAAATATCAAAATTTTATTTGACATTCATTCAATGTTAATGGGTACAATCTTTTGGACTACATTATAATTATTATTATTGAAATGACACCAAGAGTATCATTGAACCACAAGTCTTTCCGTCACACATGTAATCTCATACTTCTCTAACTAACTGTATTAACTTTTATTAAATTTATTAATTAGGTAAAAAAAGTTAATTAATTAATTAGTTTAATAATTATTGTAAAAGAATGACATGTGAGTGTCTTACGAGATTTTTTTTTTAATTTTTATTTTAGATTATTAGAAAAGATAAATAATTTTTTACATTCAGTAATAAATTTCAATTTTATTAATCTAATTATTAATACTAAGTTTGATTAAAATCTAATTATTAATTTTATTAAAACTAATCTGATTTATTTAAAGAACATTTAATTATATATATATACAAACCAATAACAAAAAACAATAAACAAAAAACAAACAAAAAAATGAAGTGAAAACGTGAGATATTCATTTGGAATATTAATACAATATTATATGAAATATTTATACTATAGTCGTTGGTTAATATTATAATAAGACCAACCCTGTATATTATATAATTGCTAGGCAATAGAGAAGGGTGTAAAATAGAATATTATGTCTTTATTATTAAATTTTTAAATGATAATAATTTAGTGTTATTAAAAACATGTTATTATAAAATAAAATATATAGAAAAAAAAACAACAAAAAATTAGTTATAATAATTTAACATTATATACGCTTATTTAATCTGCCTTAAATTTCCGTAATTAACGCGGATTTTTACTACTTATTTTATTCTGTTTTAACAGGAAACCAGTCTGTTGTCAGTTGTTCATTATCTAGTAAAAGATTCCAAATATTGTCAATTTTTATAATAGAAATAGTAATTGTAAAAATCAATTACTTTTAGTCGCGTGTGGATTCCTGTTTAAACTTTTGTTCCCGAGCAGTCTCTACGTAGTGGAAATACTCATCAAATCAGCCATCAGTCAGACAAAGTGAGTGATGCGGTTGTAATGTGAATATAATATTCTGAAATTTTTAGTTTCATTCACTTTGTTTTCTCCAGTATTTTGAAGACTTTCAAAAAAATCTGAGAAGAAATTAAAGGTTTTTCTTAGCTAATATTAGAGAGTAACGATTAGAAAAGAATGATTGCTGACTGGTGAAGTGACTTATGACTGTATCATCTCTATAAAACAAGGGGATAAGCTAGTGAAAGGGAGTACGTGTTTCTGCTTTTTAGTCGAAAAGCAATTATAGTTTGAATTTTTATTTAAACTAGATATTAAATTGTCAGAAGAAACAACAATAAATTTAGATCGTACTAAATGAAATCGATGTAACTATCATTAATTGCTAAAAAAAAAAAAAATATATAAAAAATTTTGTTCAAGAATGCGAACATTAACAACGAACGAAGGATAAACGATGGAAAGGGTAAATTCTTCGCTTAATGTATAGATATAATTTAGCAAGGAATGCCAACCGAATATATTCGTTTGTATGTGCCAAGATTTATTTGCAATATAAATTTTAGGAAGTTCTGTTAATATTATTCAGTTGATTGAATAGGTAACATCACACGGCCTTGTTTACACAACAGGCTTCTTTTTTTTTTCATTTTAAATTAAGTTAAGAACTTCCTATAGTCAAATATTGCAAAATGAGCTTTAAGACTTGCTACAGGATAAATTGATTCTCTAATGATGAACCTTAATAGGAAATCTTTATCTGCGATGAAATTGTTTTTTAGAGTATTCTGGGAGAGCAATGTAATGATAACATTTCAAACATCTATGGACAGCTGGTGGGTAAAGAATCCAAACTTTAATAAAAAAATCTACTAGTAGAGAATCGTATGAGAAACAATTTTTTTTGAGTGTGCTTTTTTGAAAAATTTTCTTTATGTAATTACTGATAGAATTCACAAAAACTGGACAAGATCGATTAATGTGTAGGCGGCCAACGTCTGCATTTAAATTATAAATAGAGAATACTGTAGAAAAATCATAAAAAAAAGAATTAAATTTAAGTGATTTTTTATTGTATGTGAAAAGTTAATTTGTAACATTTGTAGTATTTTCTTTGTAGCAAAAAAATTAGTGAGTTACTTTTTTTTCGGAGCAGAGCGCTACTAACAATTGCTTCAATAGCTAACCTTGAGCAAAATTGGTCGCTATCAGAAATAAAGCATTGGAAATTATTATTAGCGATGTAAATTAGAGACCTATTACTAACCATTGCCGGAGAGAAGAGAAAGAGTAACCATTTCTTTTGATGAAACATTGAAGACGATTGAGAGGTTGTAAATTATTGCAACTTGAATATGTGGATGGGTCCGCAACGCTGGATAACATCTGGTATTTTATCTGTCGTAGCATGCATATTTATAATATTCCTGACCGGTTTCGGATTTGCAACCATCGACAGAGTAAATTCACCAAGTTCGTGTAGAGAGTTCACTTCAACGTAATGTTTCTGTTACACTCACACTTGTTGGTTGTATAAACTGATATACAACCAAAAAGTGTGAGTGTAACAGAAACATTACGTTAAAGTGAATTCTCTACACGGACTAAGTGAATTTGCTCTGACGATGGATAAAAATCCGAAACCGGTTGGGAACAATATAAATATGCATGCTACGACAGATAAAATACCAGAAATTATTTTGCAAGCTTATTAAAAATTATCAGTTCAAAAATTCTTAATTTTTTTTTTTTAAGCAACGTATTATACTTATGAGAATAGTAAATTGTGCAAGAAGGATATCACAGATAGTTTTTTTGACAATGTAGTATAATTATCGCATCTTATCGAAACTGCTATTATTTTGTTACATTAATAATATTACTAATGTTACATTTGAACCATTTAAAGATAACTAAAGCAAATTGGAACAAATAGAATGGAAGGAACTCTTCAACGCCTTTCATATAAGCATACGCAGTAAAAACGAAGAAGATTAAGAAAAACAGGAAGTGAGGGAGAAGAAACAATCATTTCATGATGTCTAAGAAAACTGTGTCTAACATTTCTTTGTTTTATTTCGTAATTAGAATTTAGCCAGCTTCAAAGAGAAAAAAACAGTATACTTTGAAATAATTTTTTTCAAAGATTCAAGAATACCACAAGTCCAGATCGCCAGATTCAACCCCTCTTGAATTTTTTCTTTGGGGATATCTCAAATAAAAAATTTATGTCAGGGAACCAACAACTTCAGAAGTACTTAAGATTTTTGTAAATAAACAGGAATATTGTTTTGTTTTAATGATGTTTTACCTGATTTTGAAGTCCCTAATGGTTCTAAAATAGGTTTTAAGTGTTGTCAGCATTTGAACTCTCAAATTTATTAGAAATTGATAAGAAAATCCGCTTTTAATTTTAGTTTATGAAACAAAGAAATAGGAAAAAAAAAAACGACGAAAATTTAATCTGTATGATCGGCAACGGTTTGAAATATTGACGTGAAATTAACGGCATTTTTCTTCATTTTTTTTAGTAGTTTTCAATACAGTAGTAGAAAGTGGGGGTCAAAAAGAAATTGCCACTTTCAACCACTGATAAGATGTAAGGCAGCAATAAAACCAAATAACATTAACACCATCATAAACTAGAGCGTAAATACTTCAACAAACGTTATGTTCACTTTTTTGATATTTTAAGAGTTATTTCAGAAGTGGCACGTTTAAATGGGACACCCTGTATATGTGTAATGGGAGCCCATAGATCTTTGATAATTCGGATCCCATCCGAAGAGTGGAGAAACATTAAATTAAAAAAATTTAGTAACTCCCCACCTAAGCCAGACTAGGAGGGGCAGTTCGACTCATATAAATAGAGCGATAGCAGAACAGTTTTACGACCAGTTTACAACCAGTCAGCAACCTATCTACTACCTTCTCAGCATTCAGCCAGTCTGTCTCTTTATATATCCCTCGCTACCTAACTTCTATATACTTGTAAAGACACTACGGTTTGTGTGTTCCTTTCATTACACAGTGTTCAGCTTATATTCTCATTTATTTCTCTAAAACCCACACCCACACTAATTCTCTGTCCTTCTCACATCCATTATAAAAATGTTACGGAAAACAATTAAATATTTTAATGTTGTAGTGTTAGTTCTTGGGCTGGACGTTGATAGTGTAGAGAAAATTTTTGTGGTGTAGATTTATTTATGGCTGTTTTTATATCTTATATTAAGTTTTGTAAAATGATATTAGTAATGAACCTTAGTTACAGCCTCAATTATTTTTATTTTTCCAAAAAAGAATTTACATTTTTATATCCCGACGTTTCAATATTGCACGTGTTATTATCAAGGGAATGATCTTTTTTTTTGAATTATTACAATCGAAATTTTACGATATATAGAAAATTAATTGTACATATAAAAATCAGTATATAAATTTATTATTATTAAATTTAAAAATAATATTATTAAATTAAATTAAATTAATAAATTTATTATTAAATCTACATCACATTAATCTACCATCGTTACTGTTGAACTCGGGATTAATAATGTAGGGTTTAGTGAACCATGACCCCCATCACTCATCCACCTCTAGCGAGAGAACAGCCCCCTCTCGCACAGAGAGGAGGCTCGGCGAGTGGTATATATATATATATATACGGAGTGATGAGAGTTATAATAACGGAGTGATATCTGATGTGTGAATCAACTGAATTCTATCTGAATGATGTTCATTGTCTATCATCTCATATATATATATCACATTGCCGAGCCTCTCCTCTCTTTGCGAGTGGGGCTGTTTCTCTCCGCTAGAGTGGATGAGTGGTGGGGGGTTCACTGGTTCACTAAAACCCCTACAAGAATGTAAATTGTTTCTAGAAAAATAAAAATAATTGAGGCTGTAACTAAGGTTCATCATTACTAATATCATTTTACAAAACTTAATAGTGTAGACAAAGGTTTGAGATTTTATTAGTGGGGCCAAGGTCTACGTAAATATCCTCATTCATATTACTAGATCACAAAGAACAATAAAATACTCTGAACCAAATGAAGAAAGTTTTTTATGATTAGAATTATCCACATTAGAATCATAACGGGAAATGAAAAATAATTCACGCATACCATATGTTGTTGAATGTATTTATTTATATCTTATTTTATGTTAGCAATTTTCCTATATATTCATTTTTTTACTATCAAAAAAAAAACTATATAGTCGTAAATTAATATTTGATATTATAAATCTACTATTATGGTTTATCTCTGTCTTGTTGATTTATATATTCTCAATATTCAGATATTATATCCTTATATATTTTGTTTAATGTTGTGCAAAATGATATACATGAAATATTTGTCAATTATATAATCGGCTAGATAAATTCCGAATGATTTATTAATTCACATGTGAGATAAGCTAATAAGACAAGCCCCCCTATTAGGCTTAAAGTAATGATGTAGGCAAAAAAAAAAAAAAAATTCTAGCTTGAGTAAAAGTCACTAGACTTTTCTCTTCATGTATTTAATACTATTTTCACATTTTTCTTAACCTTGAAATTTTTACCGTATTGCCAAAGATTGCCAAGGATCTTGGCAGAGAATACTTGAAATGATTTTATTATAGTCCAGAAGAGGTCGCTAAAAAACATTCAACAATCTCCATTAACATTTTTTTGAAATCTAACTTCCACATTCCTCAGAATCAAAAAATCAATTTGTCTCGTATAATATAAACTGACACTTTTTTATATGTGTAATTAGCGTTTCAAATTTAAAGGAAATCACTTCAGCCGAGAAATTTGGAAAATTAGGAAAAACTATAACAAAAAAACTCAGGAACCTATACTGTAAAATCCCACTCTCAGTTTTAACCAAATTTGGAATTCCAGAACAATGCTTTAATATACCTCAGATAAGTAAAAGGATTAGATCTGTGAAAACGTATTGGTATCCGAAACGAAGGTTCCAGGTTTAAGGCTAGCAATGTTACACCTTAGCTTTTCTCTTCCTAGTACTTAATAGAGCTCATTGTTCGGAAGCCGGCAGTGCGCTGGAAGCAAAATAGATCATTCTAGTCACAATACACTAACCCCTAAAATATAATAAAATAAAATAAACCTTTACTACTTATATTATTCATATTTTATTTATTTATTTATTGCATACAGGAATAACATTCCTTTTGCAAGTAGTTTGGATTTACAATATAATATGATATTCATAATTCATAAAAAGAAATAAAACTCATGACTACTGTCATAAACTGAACAAGGTATTATTAATAAAATAATAAATGATATTTGTTAATCAAAGAGAATGAAACTTCTAATTCTTAGTGCAATAATAACTTATTTGTAAATGAAGGTTAAGGATTGTGAGATTCGTTTTTTTTTTTAAAAAAATAAGAAAACTTAAATTCTTACCGACGTTTCGACAAATATATTGTTTTTTTCAAGGCTAAAAAAAAAAAAAAAACTATTAAATAATCTTCAAAAACAACGTATATATAAATTTGGAATATAAAAAGTTGAGAACACCTCAACATCATAGAGAATAGTGAACAGTTCACTGTTCTCTAGTGAACAACACTGTTCAGTTCAATGTTCTGTTCCATTATTCTCTGCGATGTTGAGGTGTTCTCAACTTTTTATTTTCTAAATTTACATATAAGTTTTTAAATTTGTTATGTTTTGAAGATTATTTAATAGTTTTTTTTATGCCTTGAAAAAGACAATATATTTGTCGAAACGTTGGCAAGAATTTAAGTTTTCTTATTTTTTTAAAAAGATCGAATTTCACAATCCTTTTCCTTCATATAAGAACGGTCGAGAAGAATTTTCCGTATTTGTATATTGCATTTATCTAAGAGAGACGGGCCCAACCGTGAATAGCTTCTCCAAACAGTTGTGGATTCAGTATCCGAGTCAGCAAGATACGCATTAAGATAGTGTTCTCTAAATGGTTACAAAGCAGGACAGTAGAAGAGGAAATATAAAACACGAGTCCGGTACCTTGCAGATCAAACAGAGATTGCCCTCATCGAAGACAAAAGATTCGTGAACACTTTAGATTATACATAATCGAAGCTGAATAATCAATCTTATTTTAGTAATAGCACAATTCCAATCTAAATAGGACCCCTCGCTTCCCAAGGCACTCACAAGTCTATATAAGTAATTGTATTCTACTGTTTAAAACATTATGAATGTCTATCGAATGGTAATCATTCTGAAATTTTTCAGTAATATTCGATTTGTTCTTCTTGAGCAGTTGAAGGCCAAAATAAATATCCAGACAATCAATTGAAGAAAACAGGAACTTCAATGTATTTATCTAAGTAATATTAATGTTACTAGAATGCAAATCCAAAAGAATATTCAGGCAAATATAGGGCAGGCGATTTCGAGTACATTAATTAGTAAACAGACCATATTTTTAAATATATTCACCTTAAGTGGATAAATCTCTGATTCTAGACGAACAAATACATTTGGGTGCGCATTATTACACAGCCATTGTTCTGTAGCATTTTAGAGCAAAGATTAAACGTTTTATTTCCCCCACAGGACACTCAGGATACTATGGAAAAATGTTTCTAATAAATCATTCAGTAAATTAGCACTTTCGATGGATGGATTTTTAATGTAATCTTCTTGATAGTCGCGATGATACAAAAGAAAAAAACAAAAAAAAAATAAAACAGAAAATAATGTTTGTAATTCCGGCAATAATTTGGTGTTTGTGATATTTTGTTCAAACACATACACACAAACACACCATTCGTTAAAAACGTTTTTTTTTCATTCTCAAGGGACCTCAAAATATCTATTTTAAATTTGAAAAACTAACACGTTCACAATACTTCATCCTCTGGTTGTAGGAGAAAAATGAATGTATTTAAATAACATAAAACTATATAAAAGTTCATAAAAAGAATCATAATAGAAGTTAGTAAAGAAGAAACTACCATCCCATTCACTGAACTGTATTTATATATTATAATAGAATCACTATTAATCGAAAATTTTAGATAGTTAACTGGTATAATGTGGAAAAATTGGAAGAAGAGTCCTTATTTCCGTAACAGTGATAAGGTGGAAATCTTGGATGCAACAAAAAAGAGTAGATGTGAGAATAAGTTATCTCGGAAACCTCACTAGAATAATGGATGGAAAATGGTTGATAAATGATTGCCTCTTATAATGAAGTGTTGAGGAAAGAAATTAGGTTTGATTAAATGAAAGAGATATGAAGACACTAATATAATGTAACTATGTTTACACTAACTGCACTGGACTTTATAATGAAAATGCTAGAATGAATGGTGTGAGTCAAGATACGACACGATGCTATGACCGTTTTATTTTTTAAATCGATAGATATCTCTATATAGATTCCCAGGGCCTATATACACGGATCTGCCCACTCGAAGCCTGTCTAAGGCCGAAGAGCAGTCTCTGTTAACCAGAGAGAGCCTCTCTTCTCTCTGCTGTGGTTACATTATCTTTGCGGTACTAACACACTCTCTATGATTACTCTGAAGTGTGTAATTTTTTTTTTTATTATAGAATCACATTCCAGGTGAGAAAAACGCACACACACACACACACACACATATAACTTTCGCTTACTATAATTACACAATATTACACACAATACTCATTTGACGAATTTTCTTCAAACTTGAATTTCCAATATAAAGTTATATTATGTAGAAATTTTATAAACAGATTATAAAGGTCACATTGTATATGTTACGTTCAAAGACCAAAAATGCTCATTGAGCGAAAAAAACAGCTCAGAACGCGTTGTGGTCACTGTAAAATATCAACATCGCGAAATTCGTGTTATGGCTGTTATGAAAACGCTCACAATGCGTTGTGGCAATCATAGAAAGAGCACATAGCGAAATTCGTGTCGTGGCTATCATGCTATACGAGACCATAACGTATTGTGGCAATGAAGAAAAGCCACATTACGCGTTCTGAGCACTAGTTTGTGTAACCAACTCACGACGGACAGTTTGTAACTTGTCGGCTTGAGTACAACTCCGCATTAAACCATCAGTAGAGTTGTTTAATACATTTCTTGTCTGTTTCTGAGAGTGAACGTATATCAGCGCTAACCATGATCAATAAATAAAAAAGAAGTGTTTTATGATAAATTACGTGAGTTTGTGGAAAGAAGCACTGATCGCAGTTTTATCATGAGTACAGATAAATATGAAACAAAAAAATGAAACAAAATAGTCTCAGCTTCTTAAAAAAAGAAGAAAACAACCAGTCTCTATCTTCAAAGCAGTATCGTCGATATGATGTCTTAAAAAATTGGTGACACTGAAAAGTTTGGTTGAAGCTGGAGCAGATAGCACAAGTCCAAAAATCCGTTACTTCTGCAAAACAGATTGAACATGGTTTTCCTTCATTGCCAGAATGCGTTGTGAGCGTTTTCATAAGAGCCATAACACGAATTTCCGCGATGTGGATTTTTTACAGTGACCACAATGCGTAGTGAGCTGGTTTTTCGCTCAATGAGCATTTTCGGTCTTTGAGCGTTTGTATCTTTCTAGTAAAAGTTTCAAAGCTAGTCATTATGAATTTCAAACCTTATTTTGAAAATTTGACGTGATCCTATTACTTCCGCTTTTAGCAATAAGAAAAAGTAAAAATTTCGTTTTTGGAGTTTCTTTTTTTTTTTGAAAAACTAAAAGAAATACTGCCTCTAAAATCTGCCATTTTTAATACAATTTGTCACCTATAAAGTATTACATCAAATTATTAAATTCGGTGATTAATTTGCGTTACGACTTCACCGACAATTTTGTTGGATTTTGGAATGCCATCACCATATTTATTTAGCTTAGTCCTGCCATGAATTAATCTTACAGTAAAAATTTTGGAGATAGAAGTCACGAGATTGAAATGAAACAAAACTTTTATTTTGGAACGAATAATTACATCTGCAAGAACAATTAAAATATATACATATATATTCAAAAGTATCTTAGTGATACTTTGAAGTCTTCTTGGCCAATCATCGATCGAATAATGCAGAATTTCTTTTCTTAAAAATTGCTAGCAATCTGCACTAAAGGCTCTTTTAGACTATTCAGATTCGATGTTCGTATATATATCATTGTAGTCCAGGAGATTGAAGTCTGGGCTTCCTGAGCTGAAACATCGAATGAGTATTTGGAAATAAAGCTTTGATTTAGAGGTTTTTTTAAAATGACTTTAAAAATATCCTCTCAGTAATTTTTCGTGCAAGTTTTTACCACCTTTACAACAGAAATGGAACTTAACCATTCCTATCAAACCATAACGGAACTTGGATGAAGCCCCTTTCAACGCCACCAATCAATTCCTGTATTTCTCCAAGTATGTGTGCATATTTCCTTATCATTTTAAAGGTTAAATTCATTCTCTATGCTGATATTTTTTTTGTTGTTAATAAACAAAATTTATCTCTGAAACCCGTGTGCGTAACGCGTAACAAAACTTTAGATCTGCCCCATCTAATTAGCTTTACAGCAGATATAATAAGTGCCTTACCAATGATTATCCGATAAACAACCAGCCCCCAGATCATTTTTAATCAGATCTTTCTGATCTGGCCACCTCGCGAAACATGATTTTTTGTTTCCTAAGAAGGTTTCTTCTGCTCTGAGCCTCTACAGCTTTAATCGCTTTCTGTGTGGGTTGTACGAGGATACCCAGAACAAGGTCTGTAGCTGAAAGAGATGGTCTCATTGTACCTCTTAATGGTACAATAAACAAACCAACGTCAAATATCCAGAAGATGAAGTGTTTTAAAAATCTGTGGTAGAATACCAAATCTCGTATTAAAAAATTTAACAAGAAAATCTATAACTTTCTTAGCCTCAATTTTTAATGCCTGTCTATCAATAGGATACTTCCCATATTGCTGGAAACATGCCACAATAATAGTACTTCATAAGCCAAATAAACCTAAAAACCTCATATCCAGCTATAGACCTATCAGTTTACTGTCTGGCCTATCCAAATTATTAGAAAAAGTTATTAAAAAGAGACTAAATACCTTTTTAACCCAGTATAATGTTATTCCAAAATTTCAATTCGGTTTTAGAAATGAACATTCCACCGTCCATCAACTGCAAAATATTCATGAATTAATAATAAACGGATTTGAAAAGAAAAAACATACGGCTGCATTCTTCATGGATATAGCCAGGGCATTCGATAAAGTGTGGCATGAGGGTCTAATTTACAAATTAAAAATTAACAATTTACCATCTTATTTAATAAATATTCTAACTTCATTTTTAAGTAACAGAACCTTTTCAGTAAAAATAAATCAAACTGAGTCACAATCATACAATATTTGCGCCGGCGTTCCACAGGGCTCGGTCCTTGGACCGGTACTTTTCAATATTTTCATGCATGATATACCTACAAGTGATACAACAACAGTAGCAATGTACGCGGATGATACCGTAATATTTGCACAACATGACAACATAGACACTTGTGTAAATCAGCTACAGACTGCAGTTAACTACTTAACCGACTGGTTTATTACATGGAGAATCCAAATTAATACAGAAAAATGTCAGTCCATGATATTCACTCTGAGACGGCCAAGTATGCCTAATAACATAACTATTAACAATGTAGCTATACCATGGAAACTGCCGGGTGAAACTGTTAAGTACCTGGGGGTGCAC
>JAAEAF010008979.1:0-38226 GCA_011037195.1 Triatoma infestans
GATTTTGGGAAAAGAAATTAGAAAACAAAAGATTTATTGGCACAATGAGAATTTGGAGCTGTGTAACCAAGTAGGAACTCAATGAGATTATATGTCAGATAATTTAATACCCACTATTTTAAATGATTTAAAAGTAGAATTTAAAAAGAAGATGTTAGGTAAAGCCCAGTTATCGCAGTTTCATAGTTTATATTAGATTTTTTCTTCCTAGGAGCCTCTACAACTAACTGTTCGGTGATGGACAGTGTTGTCTGTAGCGAGAGAACACTGTCCGGAGGCCGGCAGTGCACTTGGACGGCTCCGGGCGCTAATGACCACAGATGTTGAAGCGCCTTAAATTAAAAAAAATAAAAATAAAATTCATAGTTTATATAAGGAGCTAAAAATAGATTTGGGTGACAGTCATTATATTTCGGACAAAAATGATATGTATTTAATGAAAATAATATTTAGATTGCGGGGCCAGTTGCTTAGTCTTAACTTTAATGTAACTCGACTAGAAGAAGCCAGAAAGTGTATTCTGTGTTCTCTCAATGTTTATGAAGATATATTCCATTATCTGGGGATGTGTTTGGTATTAACTGAGTATAGACTAAGATGGCTAGGGAAAAAACATGGACTGAAATAATTGAGTTATTGAATGGAAAGAATTGGAAAGATCCGTTTTATTATCATGTAATTGCCGGCAAATATAGATCCTTTTTGATAACGGAATATAATGGCTAGTGAACGGAAGTAGAATAGGAATTTGTAGATTATTTTATGTATGTAATATTATTTTTCAGTTTTAATTTTATGTTATCATAGTAGTTTATATAAACAGAGCATTTTTTTGTTATTTTTTTCTACAATATAAATTTAAGATAGTTTGTTTAAATTTTGTGTCTATTGCAACTCGAACTGACGGATTTATCCAGGTCTTATGAGCTTAGGGTAATACTACTATATATTAGGATTGATTAAATGTACTTATGTATATATTTCAATAAACTTATAAACTAAACTAAAAAACTAATATTATGTAGGTGTTAAAACCCATACATTAAATTGGTTGATAGTTAAGAAAATCGTTAAAGAAAAGTTAAAGAAAATCGTTGGAGCCATTTTAGAGAAAAATCGGGTTACACGAATTCCGGTGGATAGATTTTGTCTGAAACCTTTCTTCAGATGCTGTGATCTTTCCTAAAAACGGAATACCAACCTTCTGCTCCCTGTGATTTTTCGTTGATAAATGTTCGTTGTTGTGGTGTTTTCCCACCCAGCTGACCATACTCATTGAGCTAGTTTAAGAGTTTAGTTTTAAATACAGTTAAAAACACCAGTCAGTGTGTAAACTGAATTTGCTCTGTGCAAGTCTGTGTTGTCACACTGTGTGATAAACGCATCCTGAAGATGGGCGAACGCCCGAAACCGGTCGATGACCACAAAATGAAGCAGGCTACCACGGAAAATGTCTCTGGTCTCAAATGTTCGTTGTTTACGTTGGAGATTTCTTGTTGCCAGTTTCTATAAAAACACACAGACATCCACACTAAAAACATTGTTCGCAATATTTCCTCTTAATAGGAGGAGTAAGAGAAAGTAAAAATATCTTATGTCACAATATTGATCAAATGAAAAATTTATATTTGAATTAATTAATCAAATTTTTAATGAAAAATCTTCTATAATCCTTTGATTTTTTTTTTTTTTTTTACATTCATTAGTTATAACCGGTGTAACATTATACAGCATAACAAAAAGCTCTTGTGAGAATAAAACTTATAAAACTCGCTATGAATACGTAAAAAGACAAAAAAAACATGATCGAAGAATATGTGGAGGCACATACTATACACATTTTCAAACTATTTGTGAAATTTGTAAATAGGTATTACCCATATAAATAAATAATTCAATTAAAAACTGTTTTTGTAAAATGTAGAAGAGAAAGTTATGCTCAGTGTTACACACCAATTTTTTTTTTTGTAATAATAATACCAAAATTATTTCTAAATAATTTAATAAGAATATAATTAGAGTAATTATATTTAATAAGGTTTGATGAAGACAATAAAGCTGTTGTTATGAGAAGTAGAAGATTTTGTAAGGCCTGCTACCATAACTTTGAAATAAATTTCATTTATGTCATATAAATGGTTAGTAGAGAGATAAAGCATGTGTCTTTTGTATTATTGTACGTACTTACTACTACAGTACAACTAGGTATGGCCTGTTTGGAGGTATGACTGTTCCAACAGCCAGCTAGTACTCTGTTAAAATTAATTATGAACGGTACTAATTAGCTAAATAAACAGAAGTTAAGGTGGCACAGACAGCCACACTAAGTTAAGAGGATTCATTCTCTCGTCAGAACGCCATTCCAGGCCAGCCCCCATTTTTCTAATTCGCTACTTTTTTTTTTCTTTTTAAAGTATTCTTTCCTTTTTTTCCTTTTCTTTTTTTTACTTTTCTTGCTTGAAAATATAATTCTTAACTTTAGGGATTAATTAAACAAAAATTCTTAAAGTGTAATAAATATAATAGAATAATAGGTTTTATTCAGTCAAACTGACATTATTTTGTTTTTACTAGAACAGTTCCTTGGTTAGTGCAAAAAATTAGACTAAAACATACTTTTCTTTAAAATCTAGCAGTACAAATTGCAATATTAAAGGCGAAGGAATGGATTCTGGGACAATAAGGAGAGTTTTGGAAATTCTATTTTAAAAACTGACAGCCAAGATACATTAAACTTATTGACTTGATTGAAAACTTAATTGAACGAATTAAAAAAAGAGAATGACAACATTACTGCACTGACGAAACATTTTAGGGGGGAAAAAATCATAAATTTGATTTTTCTAAAATAAAAATACTAGCTAAAGAAACTAACAGGAAAAAAAAGAATAAATATATTAGAAATGATATATATCAAAAGAAATAAATTTTCTCGTAACTTTCGTAATGATACTATGAATTTGTCCGCATTGTATAACGGTTTTTTCGAAACATGACCTTCTAGAATTCCCTTTCACCTACCCCAACCCTAAAAAATTCCTCTAATCCCTTTCACTTACGTATTCAACCCACTTTAATTTCTACAGATGATTTAAGACAAGACACTAGTAACTTTTAATTTTCCTTTTTATGTTTCTAAGATGTAACAAATGTGTATGTTTTAAAAATTCCCTATTTGTGAAGTATAGAGTTGTCTTTTATTCTGTAGAGTGAGTTTGGAGCGCTTGTCAAGGAGTCTAGCAAGTAGTCTGAAGCGGTTGTTGGGGGAAGTCCGTTTAAGTCTGGTGTGTGGGTTCCAGGTTAGTCGCTTGTCTAGGAACATACCGAGATAACGAACGTGGTCTGCCGGAGGGATAGGGGTGCTGAATAGGAAAACTGGAGGAAGAACTTTTCTGTTTAAGGTGAACACAATATAATGGGATTTGTTAGGGTTAATTTTTATTCTGGATTTTGTTAACCAGGACTCGAGTGATTGGAGATGGGCTTGAAGGGAACGTTGAGCGATTACGGGATCATTATGAGAGGAAAGGATTGCGGTGTCGTCGGCATAAGTATAAATGGTTGTGTTAGGATGCTCGGGGATATCAGCAGTATATAAGGTATAAAGGATAGGTGCCAGGATGCTGCCTTGAGGCACACCGGCTAGGAAAATTTGCAAATTAAATTTGGATTTCTAACAAAAAACTACGGGGACACGTATTTTTTAGTTTTTTTCTAGCTATCTTAGTTTCCGAGAAAAAGTCGTTATCCATATATATATATTTTAAAATGAAATAATTGATCAAACAAATCGATTTTAATAGAGTTCTTGGAAGGAATTATGTTGATTAGCTTTCAAGTATTTATTTAATTAATATAATGCATTAAGATATTGAATCCTAAAAATTTTTTGTTTTTAATAAATAAAAATATTACTTTGAATTTATATAATTTTGTTATAGAAGTTAACAAAACCAATGACGATGATATATAAAAAATTGTGTGAGGAAGATGCGAATAGAATATTTCATTTGAAAGAGAAAAAAGGGGGGGGGAAGACGATAGACGATACTTGAAAAGTGTCAGTCGAAGTGGAAGAATCAACCGGGCAGAGAGATAGTAAAGCTATATAATGGCGGATGCCGAGGTAAAGAGGTTTGTGTGTTTAGTCATTATACACACAGACATACAAACACACCTAAGAGGTCCCCTAAGTGGTGATGCATGAGAATTGGTAGAAAAAGAAATCAGAAATATATATATATATATATGACAGTGAATGACACTGAAAGTAGAATTGAAAATAATATATCACCTATTTGTAAATAAAAAGAAAAAAGCTATCTACTCGTATATTGGTCGCAGTGTTTAAAATTAATCTTAAAATAATGCTCTGGAAAAAGTATTTATTGCTATTTTGTCCTAAATAAAAAATCTATCGTGATGCATTCACACAACTTTCTCTTACTGTAGTTTACAAAATTATTGTAATTGATCTCTAAAAAAGTAAAGTATGCCTATTTTTTTCAAGCAGGCGTAACGTCCAACCACAAGATTAATTACGCGTGGACGGGAGAGGATACCCCACATACTTCACTATTAACATTTTTTAAACGAATATAAAATTTAGCAGATATACATGGGTCTCGAACTGGTGATCTCCCAGTTACAAGTCCATGCTCATAACCACTATACCAGCACACAAGTTTAGCTATTTGTTGAAGATAGTTTATTGAGTAGAGTTTGAGGAATTGCTGAGCGACGATTAATGCGTAGCGTTATAGTAGGTAGCAGTGGCGGCTCCTGACTTGGATATGTGGGAGTTCAACATTTTTTTTTTTTTTTAAATTACTTACATTATCTATCGTTATTAGTAGCTTGGTTAGATAGAAATCATGAAGTAAGCCAGGAGCCATGTAAAAACTTGCATCCCTTCCCTAAAATTAAATATGTTAAATTAACAATAAATCTGTCACTGTGCACCCAGAGACAATATTCAAAGGAAATGTCAATGAGTTAGCATCGATTCTTTCCTGGGTCATATATCTTAGTGATGTTTTAAGTACCAATACCAACATCAAATTTTTATAAATATAAAAATATATATTAAAAATATAATATATAAAAATCCATTCATTGGCACAGGCACATCGCATTACAAAAAATCTGGTGTGAAACACTCACACAACTTTCTCTTACTCCAGTTCTCAAAATCATAATTGACAAATTTTATAGTTTGTGTACCAAATTTAATGAAATTCGTCGAAAACTGAAAAAACTGTTCAGTAAAAGCGCACTTATGGTTTACTATTTTCTTGAAACACAGAATTTTGGCCATCTAATTAATTTTGTTTGGATGATAGAATTGTATAATCAACTATGAGAGCACTTGAAAAAATATAAACCCACCCCTTCCCTAAAACTGCCCTTAAATGAATTTTACCAGACAAATATTTTAAATAAAAGTGTAGCTCTCTGCATATGTAGTTGATATACTATGTTTGAAGAAAACCAGTTTTTTAACTCTCGGTAAGATCGGGTAAGTTCGTTCTTAAGATCGTAAGTAATGTTCAACATGCATGTAACCCCCACTCTTATTTTAAAAGAGGTAATAAGAATATACACTTTTCTATACTAATACAAAGAAATTTTTTGTATATATATATATATATATATTAAATTCTCCAGCTCCAACTCTGAACCTCCAACCTCCTACTTTTTATAGATCTCCTAGTATACACAATTCGTTAATGTAGACATGTTTAAGGAGCTCCTATACTGATATACGTTCCTATTCTTTCATATCTGATTCTCTAATTTGACAACAAATTAAATTAAACAAAATTTGATTTTTGATGATTATAAAACAATTTGATAATCAGGCCAATGCAATTTTCACTGTGACTTAATGTTCGTAACTAATACAAAAATGAAAATACTTTTTTGAAATTGAAAAATATTTGATAAAAATGTGTAAATTAGTTTACTTTTTTATTTAATTTTTTTTTTTCAAATAGCTGGGGGTTCAGTCGCGCAATCGCGAATACCAGTAGCCGCCACTGGTAGGTAGCGTAGATGAGCGGTGGTGAATTCTTGAGGTTTATTGTCAGACTCTTTTTTTTATTCTAAAGTTACTTTAAACTCTAGGTTGCTTTCTAGTCAATCTATTCTGGCTTCTCCACAGAATCTTTGATTACTAATTGTAGACCGTACTTAAATGTTTTGATGACTGTCATTACTTGTACAATAATATTATTTGAAGGCTTTAAGCTCCGATTTCGGTTTTTTTATTTACAAAAGTACCCCTCACAATAGCCCGCAAGGGATATCTGTTGCATGCAGTAGCACAATACACTTAAACTTCATACACTCTACTCTTTACAGACAAGGACAAACACAGTACACAATCTAGGGTCTCCGTCCCTAGTTAACTGGCGTTAGCCAAGAGAGAAGGAAAGGATTAGCTCAGTGGTAGCGCGCTGGACTAGCAACGCGGAGGACCCGGGTTCGAATCCAGCTTGCTGCCCTTAGATTTTCTCTTCTCAGGAGCCTCTACAACTCACTGTCCGGTGATGGGCAGTGTTATCTGTAGCTAGCGCTGCCTGGAGGCTGGCACTGCACAGAGAAGTCTCCGGGGGGGCACAATAGATCTTTCAGGTGGCAGTGCAATAATCCCCCACAACAATCTACAATCTACCCCTCAAAATCCGCTCTCCTTGGCAGCTCTAGACTGTCTCTTTCTGTCCCTCATTCGATAAAAAAGGGTCACCGTAACATTAAAAACCAAGTACCATCAAAACGTTATCGGCGATAATTATGAATGCTTCAAGACTGAGTTCGAATGAATGAATGACGCAGGGGGGGTGGACACCAGCCCAGACACTGCAGCCTACCCATTAAGGTTATTGTCCAACCCCCAAATGTCTAGTATAGGAATCATCCCCTCTTCATGAGGTCAAGGACCCCATGAAGTATGATCTCCTCCGGTCTCAGCGTGCCGAAGATCTCGTCCCTCAATCTGCCGATTGCGACCCAATCAAACAACAGGTGAGAGGCCGTCTTCTCCTCTTCCTGACATGTCTACACAAGGGCTCCGAATCAATTAATTCCACCTTGCGCAGATGTTTCTTGAACCTACCATACCCTATAAATAGGCCCGCCATCAGACAAATCTGATATTTGTTTAGACTCAGGGTTTTTCTGGTTCTTCTCATAACCACTTTGCCATGTTTTGCTCCAGTACTTAGCCTCCAGTGGCTCATTAACATGTTCTGTCCGAGTCCATTCTCTCAGAAACACCCTCGCCCTACTTTTAGCTAGCCCCAGAACAGGTTCCGGCCCACAGAATGGAATGTTCGCTCCATTCCTGGCCAGTTGGACGGCTAGCTCATTGCCTCTTATCCCCTTGTGCACCGGCATCCATACCAGCCGCAAGACTAATCTCATCCACTACATTATAACCTTTACACACACCTGAAAAACTATTTCATTGGCTCTAGATGAAAATTACGTAAAGATTACTTTTTCCCATAACTTCTAGCAGCATTTTCTGTATCTGGTTCTTTGATTATTAATCTTCCTTTTAATTCTACAAGCAATCTGCTGCGAGGGAGGAATTGGCATTGCACAAAAGATGTTTTTCTATTCTCATAGAAGCTCATTAACATGTATTTCGTCTTATAACAGTAAATAAACCCATGCACAATAGCCTAAGAAGAGTCATAGACTATGTGTTTCATAAAACCAACTATATAATTATCCTAATCTAATAGAATTATAATTTTAAAGTCCAATATTAACATAAATGTCTACAGTGGGTTATTGTACAAACTAATAAGGGAACTACTAAGCATTAGATTCTCATAGTTATAATATTATAATAGTATTACTTGAAACTTGAAATTATCTTTAATATAAGGATATTGTAATTACAAAAGGACGTATTGTGTTATAATCACGTATTCATATTATATATTAAATTATTATATTGGGCAATATGTTATCAGCAATCATCTGTTTGTTTACACTTTTATCTGACAAATAACAAATTTAAATGTATACTAACTTTAACTTTAACTTTATATCTGAGCATTGGCAATTCATAATAACTAAAGGTGTTTAAAATAATGACAGCATTTACATTATGGTCAAGTTATTTGAGAAGCATCGAGAATTATGGCGATTATTGGATTGCTCTGAACTTCACTACAATCAATTATTCAGGAAAATTTTCGAATAAAAGTGATTGGTTTACATAATATCCAATAGCATTTCAAATACAAAGAAAAATCACAGGATATGTCGGACAAAATTCCAATTAACCTATTTTATTCAAACTTGGATTACTAGTAATACTGTTTAGTAAAAAACAGGAAATAAATAAAAAATAAAAGAAAATTAAAAGTTGAGAGGGGGGCGCCTCTTATAGGCTTTCCAGTCTCTCTGATGGGCTCTGTTGAAAGGGCTGAAAATATTAAGTGGACTGTATATATGTATTGAATAAAGAGAGAGCAAATGGGCTCATATAATATGAACAAAATAAATATTAAATTAAATTTAAAATACGTAGCAAAAATATGTATTATCTTCAACAAGCCAAAAGGAATGGCACTTACCTTAAACGCAGAAACCTTAACACCAATGCAGGTAGACTCATTGCGTCCTTAGCCGATAGCGGGGATAAAGGAAGAGGAAAATAGGAAAAGGAAATAAGACCTTAAGTGCCTGTAAACTCCAGTGTCTTGATCCACACACTGCTGCTTGGCTGATGAATCTTGATTAATTATTTAAAACGGGCTCCTGGAAACTGCAAGGCCGGAGAAGCAACCGGAAGTAGAACACATGCTTGTACAATAAACCTTAGCAGGCCGGGAGAATCCGGAGACACTCACTCGACAAGAGACCAACTTATTAACACTAACCCCGAGGAAAACCAGAAGTGGTAGAACTTGGGTTTTCACGTTTAAGGCAAGCGGAAGTGGTCTAAACTTTATAAGTAGAATGTACTGCAACATACATCCGCCTTGTCTGAGCGTTAATTAGTGATTCACTTATTAACACTAATCCCGAGGAAAACCAGAAGTAGCAAAACTCGGGTTTTCACGCATAGGAAACCGGTTGATGGATTATGACAGGATTATGGCGATAGTATCTAAACGGAATATCATGTTTGAGCTTGCTGGAATTTTCCATTTTGGAGATATTTGTTCACAAATCATGCAGACCAGATCACTTGTTCACACCAGATGCAGATGATTCACTTATTTTTTTAAATATTTCTTTCTCATACTAGAAGTAAGAGAAATATCAACGATAATACATGTTTTGAGGGTTCCCTGGGTAGGAAAAAAATGTTTTTTAGCAAATAGTCTGTATATATATGTGACCTCTTCAAAATCTCTAGGGAGGGCGTGGGGGTATATGGGCTAAGCTCTAGGGAAGGGAGCAGACGTTTCCTTCTGTCGGCTCCCTCCTCTGGAACTTCCTAGGGATAGTATGACTAAGAAATATAGTTTCGTTAGAAATTTTTCCACGAAGCTAAGTACGAAAAGGGAGTGGAGGAAGGATCCGCCCTGGCTAGTATTAGTAAGCCACGGTCTAAGACCCTCGAAGGAACCGGGGCAGGGGTGTTTGGGCCTAGAATCAAACACTCAAAACCCATGGGCAGGTTTTCCAGCATCTTCCAGACGGAAATTCACGCTATTGGAAGGTGCGTTCAGTTGAACCTTGACAGAGGATATCGGAATCAGGAGATAGTTATCCTATCCGATGGTCAGGCTGCCATTAAAACACTGAACTCCTATGTTACCAGTTCTAAAATGGTATGGGAATGTCTTGGTAGCTCAGCGACCTAGGCAGAAGAAATAAAGTGCTGGGACATGTCGGCGTGGAAGGCAATGAGGTAGCCGACACCCTGGCAAAAGAAGGCGCTGCATCTTCTCTCTTTGGGCCAGAGCGCTTTTACGGAGTCAGCGACCAGGTATTCTTAAAAGAAATCATGAACGAGGAATTTTCACAAAACTCACATGGCGAAAACAGCTCGTCTCTGGAACATCATCCCGGGATTAAGGCAGGCCAAGGTCTGTCTGGATGGTTATATCCAGGAAAGGTCGAGGGCCTGCATCAGTCTGAATAAGAACAGGATCCGTATTCTTACGGGACATTGCAGACTCAGGGGACACCTGAGGAAGCTTGGCCTAGAAGATGATGGCGCATGCAGATTCTTTGAGGAGATGGAGGAAACTCCATCTGTGGAGACTGTGATGCTCCATCTGTGTATCCTCACAGACTGTGGTGCTGTCATTCAAAGAAGATTTAGCAGTCTGGGGCGTTACCCAGGAAGGAATACCCACCCTAGAACCTTCCAGAATTTTGGGATTTCTCAGGGAGCTCAACCTGGAGACAGTGCTATAGGTGAGCTAGCTCATCTTCGGCACCAGAAGTGGTACAATAGATCATAAATGGTCGCAGAACCCTTAAAAGAAAATATATATGGTTGAGTGTTAAGAAAATATCTCAAATCAAACAAGAAAAACCGCCGGAAACTCAAACTTAATATTCCAGAAAGATACCCACCACAACATCAGGAACATGAAGGTTTCGGACAAAAAAAAAATCCATCACACCGGAAGTGCGACATTACTGAGTGTTTTTTCTTCTTCAATTCTTTGCGATTTTCTGGAAAACGTCTTTAACGATTTTCCTTTAAACATGAAGAAAATCATTACTGTCGTCATCAATTATTGCTGTCGAGTTTATCTTTTTTATATCATTAGTCCATTCAATTCGTTATTTTATAGCCTTGATGATGTCGTAATATAAGACGTAACGGTGGCGAAGTAAAGTTTGTATTATTCAAACTTGACCAAATTCCTCAAGAACATATATCATCCATTATATATATATATAAACATACAACAGGTCGTCCACTTCGTTGCTCGTTATATACACGGCCACTTTTAAACTGTTCTACCCATTTATAAACGTTCGAACGGTTCAAACACTCATTTCCATACACTTTCAACATTCTTTCGTGGATTTCACTACCCTCTGCAACTAAAAATCTAATCACTGAGCGTTGTTCTTCCGAAGTGCAATGCTCGAACGGACTCGCCATTCGTTAACTGAATACATTTTGAGGTTATGCTTACCAAATACTCTTGAACAGCTGATGAGAAACTATGTGTGCTAGGATGCCAACTTGACGCACTGAAACTATTGCATTGATCAAAACAAACCATTTCTGAGCTATAGCAATTTGTCTCGTTACTTATTGAATGACTCTCGTATATTATTCCGTTTGGAATAACCAGTGGTTCTAACAGGATATTAAAATCTGCTAAGTTTACTGTATTTTTATTCAGCTCTTTACGATTTTTTTTTAACTTCTAAACTTTGTGCATTAATTATTAGACATTTTAATTATTAACATATTAATTATTAACACTTTTCTGGGAGGAAGTGATTTTCTTATGTAGTTCTCGATGGACTGTACCCTTACGCTTTCATTTAAAAGTACCAATTCAATAAAATGTAATTCTCCACGTTCATAATATGTAAAACTTAAGTCCATTAAATGATAGCTTAAATGATATTTGAAGATAATCGATGAAACGGAATACGTAGTTTTTTGAGATTTTTCAAGGATAAACGGTTCCATAGATTTTCTTTTAAGACTCTGGAGGAGGGGGAATATTTAATAAAAATGCCAATTTTTGAGGAAAATTTGAGAATTATATAATTGAAATAACAATAAGAGAAAATGGTGTGACTAATTTCACCATTTTATAGGCATATAAATGCAATAGCAGGAATTTGTCCAGAAAATGTATAGAGTAACAAATAAATGGAAAATATGGAAGTGAACAGAAACAACAATAATAATATTTGAATTCAAATGGTATTTTTTTTTTTTTTACTTGGTGTGATGCAGAAAAATTGTTTCAAAAAATAAGTGGAAAAGAAGAGAGAAAAACAACAAAAAAAAAATATGGAAGTCTATAGGATGACGGCAGCAGGAAAGGTCCAATCAAGTAGGGCGGTCTTGCCGACCATGAAAACGAGGTTTGACAACAACCCCCTGCTACCTTTCCGGCCGCCTGACAGGTAGAGGCTTGAAGACAGACGTCGCTCTTCCTATCCCTATAGAAAACTTTTACTTGACTGGCTCTTTTCCTATAACTCAAGGATACTTTTTGCTAATTTTAAATCAATTTCGCCTTATATAACAACTAAACAACAGCAAACATTTTTTTTTATATTACAACTTTTATTTGTTACAGGCATAACAAAAAAAAAAATCCATTGAAGATTTCGTTAAAAAAACAAATAAAAACTAATATTGAAAACGATAATAAAATCAGTCTGATTTATACGACCATGTGCGTTTATCTGCTTTTTATGATCCCCAGAAGGAAGTTGAAAGAATGTATTCCCTTCCCAAATTTGCTTCTGTATATACATGTGAACTTTGGGCAATTTTAGAAGGCATTAAATATCTCAGTTTTCTGAAAGTAGATAGGTCAATTATTTTCTCCGACAGTCTGAGTACCCTCACCAAACTAGATCACCTCAACCGAAAAAAAAGGTGTTAATTATATTATAATGGAAATTTAATTTTACGTGGAAGGAATTATTAATGCGAGGAAATCGCGTAAAACTGATATGGATTAAAGCACACCTTGGTATAGCAGGTAATGAAAGAGTCGATCTTCTAGCCAAAAGGGCTACAGAAGAAGGAGAAATCGTTGATGTAACCGCCTGCAGATATTCAACCACTTATTAAGAACAGTATTATAAGGGATGGGCAGGATAAGTACATTAAAGGCAACAAAGAAAGATTCTATAAAATAATTAATCCCAGTGTTACAAATAAGCCTAGGTTTGCATTTATAGATACCAAAAAAATATTTCTGCAGAACCATTTGTAGATTACGGACTAACCAGGGCATTTGCAAACAGTATTTAGTTAAAATAAACGCTGGAAGTACCGCCCTCTGCGAGGCTTGTAGCGAAAATGAAGACCTCGAACATATTATTTTACATTGTGTTTTGTACACAGAGAAAAGAAAAATTATGTTAATTGAGTTAAGTCGACCGCTAATTAATCCTTATAATTATGCTACATATAACGTTGAAGTATACAAGGTTATCTTTAAATACTTGGTTGATATAAAAGTCAAAATTTAGCAAAAAGCCAATAGTTTCTTAAAACATGTGTCTATGGCTATGTGTGTATATATTACATATACATACGTGTGGGTGTGTGTGTATGTGTGATGTATATTTATATTTCAGATATGGGTATATGGTTTTTATTATATATGGTTTCTCTATAATATATGGATTTTATTATAATCGTTAGGTTGGGTCGAAGGGATGGTAGGAATATCAAGTTCCCCATCCCAAATTGCTTAAATTGCATATAATAAGTATACTGAGTGTTCGGGTATGACTGTCACTAGTGTGAATGTATTTATTAGCGCGAATGAAATAGGTCAGAGTATGCTTTCAAAACTCATTGATTTTTTTTTTTTATTATCATTTGTAAATCTGTGAAGGTAAGCGTGTATAATGATGGCTATGGCCTGATCAGCTAATGCAAAAAAAAAATGTGCGTTTATTTTTATTTTCTCTTATTGACGTAAAAGACCTTTTCTGTTTTAGTCAAATTCAACAAAGGAACCGGAAATTCAGTAATTTTGTGATATTTAATTTAAAATTCAATTCAATAAGTGTGAATTTTTGAAGAGTGTTAATGTTTCAAAATGTTATTGTTTTTGTGATAAAAGATTTTACTTATATCTTTCTACAGAACTGGGCTGAATGGCAGATGACAATCCTGCAAGATTATGGGTGACGTTTAGGGAAGTGTCGAGAAATGAATGGAGTTCTAATTTGCTAGCAAAAAGTGAAAATCGCATTTTTGAATAAAATTACAATATAGTTTGATTAATACGTGTTGTATTTAACAATCGTAAAGACGCCATGATAATGGTCAGCTGAGTTAGTTAACGTAATATAATTACCTTTCCCTAACAGTAATTGTTCGGTATTTAATATAAATTTAAATTTGCCGCCAATGGTGTACAATAATTTTATTTCCTGGAGGGTATTGTACTACCTTGATAATAATTTACTAATTTATAAGGTTGTATCCTAAGAGTAGAGAGGGGGGTAACCTATGCATTTTCTCCACTCTCATTTAGCCGCCTTTTTAAGGTCAAAGGAGTAAGTCGTTATGCAACACTTCCTTGGATAGGTTACAATGTATACCTATCCAATTCAGGCCAGTTCGGTTGCTCTTAACGGTGAAAACCCAAGTTTGTTACTTCTGGTTTTCTTGGATAGTGTTAATAAACTGGTCCTTTTGTCGGCTTAGTGGCTCAGTTCTCTCGGACTGCGTAGGTTATCGTCAAATCACAAGGTTGTTACTTCTGGTTGGTTTCCTGCCTTGCAGCTTCTGGGCGCTCATTTCATTATTTATCTACAATCATCAGCCAAGTAGCAGTGTATTGGTCAAGACTTAAGAGTTACAGGCTCATAAGATTTATTCCTATTTCTCCTCTCCTCTTGTCGTATTCTTGACCAGGTATTCTAGAAGAAATCAAGAAGGAGGAAGTGGCGAAAAGAGCTCGTCTCTGGAACACTCTCCCGGGATTGAGGAAGGCCAAGGTCTGTCTGGGAGGTTACAACCAGGAAAGGTCGAACGCCTGCATCAGTAAGAATAAGATCCGTATCCTTAATGGATTTCTTATGGGGCACTGCAGACTAAGGGGACACCTGAGGTAGCTGGGCCTAGAAGATGATGGCACTTGCAGATTCTGTGGGGAGATGGAGGAAACCAGGATACATCTCCTCACAGATTGCGTTGCCGTCATTCAAAGAAGGTTTAATAGCCTGGGTCGTTGCCAGATAGGAGAGAAGGAAATATCCACCCTAGGACCCTCCAGGATCTTGGGATTCCTTAGGGAGCTCAACCTAGAGACAGTGCTGTAGATGGGCTTTCTCTTCCAAAGTACACCGACTGAAGACTGTTACATTTACTAAGAAACAGATGTATGGGCAAGGACTTTACAGGACTGTTACAAAACGTGGAAGCGTGGATAGATTATGACAGATTGAACTGGCAGAGTGTTGGTGTGAGAATGGGTAAGGACACATGTGACATCCAACATTGGTAACAAGGATTCTGCGTTTTAAGGTAAGTGCCATTCCCTTGACTTATTGAAAGTGATAATAAATAATATTTGCTACCCATTTTTTAATTTAATTTATATATTCATTTTTTCCTATATAATTTTAATATTGTTAATTTCCCATTATCACAGCAAGATATAGAACTGTTTGGAATAAAGTGTTGAAAAGTTATTTTGAGACGTAATGTTTAAGAAATTTTTTTTGATCAATATGTTTTATTCCATCTTTATTTAAATTACCAGTGTATTTCTTTTATTTCATTGTTTTCTGTTGTTTTGTTCTCGTATTAATTTCATTACGAATTTGTTCTTTAATTAGTCTATTTATAAAATTATTAGTTACAGTGCTTACTTTTGTATATATTGTAAACATTGTATTGGAATGTACAATATGAACTCATAAACCTCTAAAAGGAGAGGCTTTTTCTGTGTTAAGAGTGCAAATAAAGCTTTATTATTATTATTATTATTATTATTTCCCATTTGCTCAACCATTATATATTATATTTTATACAGTTCACTTAATGTTTTCACTCTTTAATTTATATATTTGCTGTTTCTATTAATTAAAAGAGCCCACCCGAGGTATCTCACCTCAATTTCTGTTATTAATTATCTTTCCCGTATTTACTGTGCAGGTGTAATGTGAAAATTAAGGCGTAAAAAGAGCTCACTTCATTTGTTTTATTTCCTGTTATTTATTGAACAGTAATATTAAACAGTAAAACATGATCTTTTAAGTTTCCGTGGCCATTTTCTTGAAAAAACACCCTTGAGTTTCCGGGTTGAGACTGCATTAATGGTTTGCTAAAAACCGACATTTCGCCCATATTGCAATGAGCCTCTTCAGGGTCTTTAAGCTCCATTAGCTTTCAGTGTGTCTTTCAGGGTCTTGAAAGGGCTCATTGCAATATTGGCGAAACTTCGGTTTCTAGCAAACCACAAACGCGGTCTCTCAACCCGGAAACTCAAGTCAAAGCCTCATGAATGTTTGAAAAGAAAAACAATTTTTGGGAGTATCCAGTGCATTGTTTTAATCAGTTTGAGGATGTGGCTGATAGATAGATATTTATAGGGGATGACTCTTAAAGCTAAATACTTGTCACTGTTACGTGTCAGTGTTTGCACGAAATATGTTGTATAATGTTTAAGTGTGAGTGAATTTGTGTGATATATAGTTTGCCTATGGATACGCTAAGCCCAAATAGTTGTATCCATCAACTATTTCTGCAGACCCCGTTTGTGTACTGTGAGTACTGTGCGTTAGACTGGAATAACCGCAAAAGAAATGGTAAACCCAATTACCCTTAAGGTGGATGCTGCTGATAAGAGTAAAACTTGTAAATGTTTTTGGTTGAGACAGAAAATATTGAGATTAAAGTTTAAATTGACTATGGTACTAATTTAATTGTATTTTCAAACTGGATGTATATCAAATACGATTAACCATGTTTTCTCATAAGATTAGTGTCTGAGGCATTGAGGCATAAGGAAATGTATAATCCTATTTTGTTGTTTACAAGTTTGCATCACTTCTATATCCCATTTACTTAAATTTTATCAGTAATTTTATAATAAAAATCATAAATATATATGGATGAACTGCTGTTGGCAAAAACTAGTATTCACTTCAACCTTTAAATGGGTGTTTTTATTTATTAATTCTTTCTAGTGGGCCTCAATTATGGGCAAATATAGCGCCTAAACTGTTGCAGTTTCCCGCGATTTTCGATCTGTTTTAATCGAATAGTAATCCCAAATAGCTAGCGGCTAATGTTTAAGTGTGAGTCGGGTGGATTTTCATTCAAACATTTAGCGCTTCATACTTCGCTCTGTGCCGCTAACTCTTGGGCTTTGTCAAGAGTTTTCTTGACCTTCTCAATCTTTTGACAAAGTACAGCGCCTTGCGTGCTTATGCACGACGGAAGCAATAAGGACATGTCCCGCGGCCGGGATTAAGGTCATTCTCAATCTCACACCGCTGCACCTAATGACGCCTTCCTCAGAATCTCTAGAGAAGGCGTGGGGGGAATATGGGCTAAGCTCTAGGGAGCGGGCATTTCCTTCTGTCGGCTCCCTCCCCAGGAACCTTCCTAGGGATAGTATGACTAAGAAATATAGTTTCGTTATAAATTTTTCCACGAAGCTAAGTACGAAAAGCGAATAGAGCAAAGGATCTACCCTGGCCAGTATTAGTAAGCATGTTACTAAGTGGTATACATCTGGGTCTAAGACCCTCGAAGGAACCGAGGCAGGGGTGTTTGGGCCTAGAACCAAACACTCGAAACTCATGGGCACGTTTCCCAGCATCTTCCAGACGGAAATTCACCTATTGGAAGGTGCGTTCAGTTGAACCTCGATTGGGGATATCGGAATCAAGAGATAGTTATCCTATCCGATAGTCAGGCTGCCATTAAAGCTCTGAGCTCCTATGTTAACAGTTCTAAGCTTAAAGAAGCTTAAGAAATAAAGTCACACTATTCTGGGTGCCGGGACATGTCGGCGTGGAAGGTAATGAAGTGGCCGACACCCTGGCAAAAGAAGGAGCTGCATCTCCTCTCTTGAGGCCAGAGCCTTTTTGCGGAGTCAGCGACCAGGTATTCTAGAAGAAATCAAGAAGGAGGAAGTGGCGAAAAGAGCTCGTCTCTGGAACACTCTCCCGGGATTGAGGAAGGCCAAGGTCTGTCTGGGAGGTTACAACCAGGAAAGGTCGAACGCCTGCATCAGTAAGAATAAGAGTCTTATGGGGCACTGCAGACTCAGGGGACACCTGAGGAAGCTGGGCCTAGAAGATGATGGCACATGCAGATTCTGTGGGGAGATGGAGGAAACTTTGATACATCTCCTCACAGATTGCGATGCCGTCATTCAAAGAAGGTTTAATAGCCTGGGTCGTTACCAGATAGGAGAGATTTAAATATCCACCCTAGGACCCAGGATCTTGGGATTCCTTAGGGAGCTCAACCTGGAGTGGTGCTGTAGATGGGTTTTCTCTTCCAAAGTACACCGACTGAAGACTGTTACATTTACTAAGCATTTACTAATGTACGGGCAAGGACTTTACAGGACTGTTACAAAACGTGATAGCGTGGATAGATTATGACAGATTGAACTGGCAGAGTGTTGGTGTTTTCTTGAAGACTTTTTTTATACAAGACCTAATTGTAGTTGGTCTGGATTATAGTTAGACCTTATATATGCTTGTAGAAAATTTTCCCTATTTCTCCTTCCAGAACTTCTAGGGGCTGAGGTAGACAGATCATAATCTTCCCTAGCTTACGTCTCATGTGATGCGTTACGTCTAATGTGAATGTAGCGGATTTTTTTATTTTGTTGAAGGCAGGAAATGTTGCTAACAATCAATTACCCTATTTTTTTATATATTTGTTAGTACATTAGACGTACTTATTTGAATGACTTTCCCTTCAATATTTATTAAATTGGTGTTCCCGACTAAGATGCTTCTCTGTACCTCTTTACTAAATACAAAACCATCTGTAAGAGAATATTCTGTCGATAATTCATGAATTATGCATGCAATATTATGTATATATATATATAACTTCATTATTACTGAATTTATAATGAGCTGTACAGCCCTATAGAATATTTTATTCACAGAGTGTATTTTGATTATTAAAGTTTTTATTTATTTACTTACAACCGTAATATTATCCAGGTAACTTCCTTTACTGACTTTATTTTTATATCGATGGTAACATTTATGATAGTTTATACTTCAGTTTCTATATCTTTATTTTATTTTTCTGTTATAACATTCCGTTGTATAACTGCGCTATTCTTTTATGACTTTACATTTTCCAATCTCTTCCACCATCTTGTTAGATAACTCAGTAAAAAAATTTTTTTTTTTGATTTCTATTAAATCCAGTCTTAGTTAGTAAACAGGAAGAAAGAAAATAAGACACCTATAAAACCATTTTTATGATATCTGGATGATAGTATGGGAAAACATGTTAATATTTAATGTTTATCTTTAATTCCTGTATTTCGTCCAACTTTAATGTTGTTTCATTAAAAGAGAAATGAAAAATGTTTTAAAAAGAAATTCTGGTGGGGAAAATCACACATTTTTCTCTTAAAATAATTCTCATATTCCTAATTGACAAAGTTACTTTAAAGTTCGAATTTTTTACTTTTTCTTACTGCATGGTTGTGTGTGTAGACAATTTGCAATGATTAATAAAAATCGTGGGGCGATTTAAAAAAAAAAAATCAAAACAAAAGTGGAAAGCACTCGTCCGAGAGGTAGATCCGTACACCCGGGGTTGAAGGGGTCAGAGAGACGATTAGTAAGAGGGGTCTTGATTGGAACAGGATAGGAAAATACTAGCTAGCCCAGGACAAGCACACTGTGGTCCAAGCTTTAATAAGACTGGGTCACACACTACACCGTAGAGCTGGTACTGATTATGATGAAGATCTATGTGTCATAATATATAAAAAAAAAACCCTTTGGTGCAACAGACGAAGGGCCAAGGCTTGCCAGACGGCGATTTGAATAGGAGAGCGTGTGGTAAGCACACTGCGGTTCCCACGCCGTTTAGTTCCCGCTTTCGCTACCTAGGGCGCTACTAACTGTAGCTTCCCACTTTTTATCACGATGCTGGGTCAACAGTGACTTTGCCCTCACGGGAATCGAATCCTGAATTCTCACACGAAAGGCGAGGGCGCTAGCCACTAGACCAACGCTTGAGGACTGTGGCATAATGTATGTACGGGTATATTGACTGGTCCTTATATATATATATATATATATATCATAGATGCACTGAAGAAAGCATTTGCGACCAAAAAGTTAACATAGCTCTCCGGGGCTTGCCAAAAACAATTTTCTTGGAGTTAATAGAAATTTATTTATATGAATATGTATGTGTGTGTAGCAGTGGCGGCTCCTGACTTGGATATGTGGCGGGTTCAACATTTTTTTTTTAAATACATTACTTATCATTATTAGTAGCTTGGCTAGATAGAAATCATGAAGTAAGCCAGGAGCCAGGTAAAAACTTGCCTCCCTCCCCTACAATTAAATATGTTAAATTAATAATAAATCTGTCAATGTGCATCCAGAGAAAAACTGCGAAAAAAGAGCTGTACCGTTTGAGTTCGAAAATTAAGGGTTACCTTAACGGAAAGTTTTATTATCTAAAGAAAGTGTTTCGGTTCAAAGGAAATGTCAATGAGTTAGCATTGATTCTTTGCTGGGTCATATATCTTAGTGATGATTTAAGTACCAATACCAACATCAAATTTTTATAAATATAAAAATAATATGTAAAAATCCACACATGGCATAGGCACATCACATCACAAAAAATCTGGTGTGAAACACTCCAGATTGAAATTATAATTTTGAAGTTCTCAAAATTATAATTGACAAATTTTATATTAGTGTACCAAATTAAATGGAACCGTCGAAAACTGAAAAAAACTGTAAAAGCGCCCTTCCGGTTTAATATTTTCTTGAAACTCAGAATTTTGCCCATCTATTTATTTCTAATTAATTTTGTTTGGATGATAGAATTGTATAATCAACAATGAGAATACTTTAGAGAAAAACATAACCCCACCCCTTCCCTAAAATTGCCCTTAAATGAATTTTACCAGACAAATGTTTTAAATAAAAGTTATACATCTTTGTAAGTTTAGTTTATATAAGAAGTTTCAAGAAAATCGTCGGAGCAATTTTTGAGAAAATCTCGAAAAACTGAAAAAATCATTTAGTAAAGTGGTAAAGTAAACGGCACTTCCGGTTATCCGATTTTTCAAACTCGGAATTTCAACAACATGTTTAATTGTAATTAACATTGTTTAAATGCAGAATTATCTAATAAACTGAAATAGCACTTTAGCTGAAAACCTAACCCCAACCCCTCGCCCATAACTGTCCTTAAATGAATTTTCCCAGAAAATGGTTCAAATAAAAGTTGTAGCTGTTTGTCTATGTAGTTGATATACCAAGCTTGAAGACAATCGTCGGAGTCGTTTTTGAGAAAATGGCAAAAAAGTAAAAAAAAACTAGTAAAGTGGTACTTCCGGTTGAAGAATTTTGACAGATAACTTAGGATCAGATCCCATGGTGATACCTAAACGGAATATCAAGTTTCAACTTTCTACGGTGTTTCGTTTTTGAGCTATGCTCTTCACATACATGCATACATACATACACACACACACGCACACACACCAAGACAATACATTTGCTAAAAACAACTTTTTTAACTCCGGGTAAGATCGGGTAAGTTCGTTCGTAAGATCGTAAGTAATGTTCTTCGCGCAAGAATCCACCTCTCTTATTTTAAAAAGTAATAAGGAATATACACTTTCCTATACTAACACAAAGAATTTTTTTATATATACATATAATAAATAATAATAATAAAGTCTTTTATTAGTTTCCTATTTACAAAGAATTACAAAGGAAATGTCTTTATGAGTACAACAAACTTAGTGAGATAAAATACAATGAAATAAAATAATTAAACTACTTTAAAGGAAAAAAGAAATGTAAATACTTTAAACAAAAAATCAAAATACATATTAATTATACTACAAAAAGAAAAGTTATAGAAAACTTAGGAAACTAGGCCCATTTCTGGGCAAAGGCCTCTCCCAGTTTAGACCAAGAATGCTTGTTCCGAGCTGTACGCTGCCATAAGATTCCTGCTTGTTGGACAAGTTCGTCCCTCCATCTCAACGGCTGTCTACCTCTATTTCTATAGCAGTGGAGGGGTTGCCAGTCTAAAATTCTCCTAGTCCAGCGATCGTCGCCTAATCTTGCAATGTGGCCGGCCCATTTCCATTTTAGTTTTTTAATTGTGGCCACAACATCTTCCACTTGTGTCCTTCGCCTTAACTCTTCATTAGTGAGTCTATCCTTCCTGCTTACTCCCAAAATGCTCCTTTCAATTGCCCTTTGCGTTACTTTTAGCTTTTCCATATTTTTCTTGGTCACTGCCCATGTCTGAGCGCCGTAAGTCATGCAAGGTACACTTATTAAAGGTCAGACGTTTTAGACTTAAGGACAATTTACTCTTAAATATATACTTTAGAGACCAATTTTTTTTCCAGGAGAGAGATATCCTGCGATCTATTTCTTTGCTAAAATTGTCTCTAAAGGATATTGTTTGCCCCAAATAAATTGTTTCTGTGGACCATTCCAACTTCTTCCCATTAAGAAAAATATCTGACTTGCTGGCATTAGTTAGAAGTACCGTTTTTTCCTGACTAATGAGAAGTCCAGAATGTTTTCCAGCATAGTCCAATTCCTCGAGCATTTGTTGCAATTCATTTGCAGATTTCGCAATCAAGATAATATCATCTGCAAAACGCAGATTACTAATATTGACGCCATTTATTTTTAAACCTTTATCTTGCCAATGGAGATTTCTAAACACTTGTTCCAAGATGCAGTTGAATGAATTTGGCGAAAGGAGATCGCCCTGTCTCACCCCTCTTTGCAATGGGAAATAAGGGCCTGCTCTATCTGATATTACCCTGGCCTTACTATTATTATACTAATAATTTAAAACATTAATGTATTCTCTACTCACTCCTTGTTCTGCCAAACTTCTATAAATGGCATCATGTTTAACAAGGTCGAATGCTTTTGTGAAGTCGACCAGAGCTAAATATACATCAATGTTATACTCTCTACTTTTCTCTATAATCTGATTAAGCACCAGTAAATTATCCATCGTAGAAAAATTAGGCCGAAATCCCGCTTGTTCGATAGGCTGGTTGAATTCTAAATTCTTTTTAACTCGACTCTGAATAACTTTAGCGAAGATTTTGCTTATATTAGAAGAGAGGCTAATAGGGCGATAATTCTTTATGTCCATGGGATCACCTTTTTTATATAGTAAAATTATGTCTGAAACTAACCACTGATCAGGAACTTTTGCAGTTCTCATAATCTGATTAAAGATAAATGTTAAACATCCTGTAATCCTTGAGGAAGCTAATTTTATGTATTCATTTATCAATTCGTCACGCGGATTTTTCATTTTTTAGAGATTTTATTACAGCATTTACTTCAGTTTCGGAGATAACCAAAAAATCTTCAATATTGGAATCATCCAAATGAGAAAGTAGCCATCTGTTTGTGTCTCTAAAGGGATCACTATATAATTCTTTGTATATATATTAAATTCTCCAGCGCGATGCCGAACTGTGAACCCCCAACTTCCTACATTTTATACATCGCCTGATATGTGCAGGAATTTACCTACATTCGTACAAAAATGCACAATACATTAAACAACACATTAGACAGAGCTCCTATTCTTTATATGTTATTATATACGTTCCTATTCTTTTATGTCTGACGTTCCTCGGATTTGACAAACAAATATTTTGTTCACTATTTATTTACATGGATTTGATTGAAATTTAATATCAGGCAATATATACTTTTTTACTGTGACCAAGGTTTGAAACTAATATCAATAAAAATGAAAATATTTTTTGAAATTGAAATATGAAATAAAAATAAGAGAAAGTAATAAACATTTGATAATTTGTTACTTTTTATTTTTTTCAGATAGCTGGGGGGTTCAGTCGCGCAATCGCGAATACCTGTAGCCGCCACTGGTGTGTAGACAATATGCAAAGATTATTGAAAATCATGGGACGATTTTTGAAAAAAAAAAACAAATTCCCAAAATTTGAAAAAATAAATCAGTGATGTGGCATTTCCGATTGAAGGATTTCAGGCCGAAACCTTCGTTTAGTTGCGATTGTGGTACCCTAAGTGGAATTATAAAATACGTAGTTGAATACGGTCTAACCGGCTTCGGATTCTTATCCATCTCAGAGTAAGGTTTTTGTAATCCTTCGTGCAGAGGGATGATTTCAACAAGATGTTCATATCACATACACCACACTAGTTGATTATATATTGATATCTCTCTCTCATAGATAGGAATTATGAAGTTTGAACTTCCCGCGATTTTTTATTTTTGAGGTATTTTGTTCATACAGGCATATACAACACACAGAGAGAGACCATTTTCTAAAAACCCTGTTTTTACTCGGGATACTACAAACATTGATTTCTAGTGAATACCCAATTTGAGAGATGGGAGATTCCTCCCAATGGAGGGTGGTAGGGACTCCCTTGTAATTTTAATTTAATTTTGAGAGGAGTGGAGTATTAGTTATGGTCCAACGATTGTAAATACTTCTTCCTCTTAAAGCAGTAAAACAAAATAAAAAGGATAAACATCTTATTTTTATTTTAAGGTTTTTAATCGAAATATACTTGTGATTTTATTTCACTGAGATGATTTTGGATGAGTTCTTCGAACGTGTTTTTTTTTTTTTTTGGCCACTGCCTTGTTAAAGATTCCTCCCTCCACAGGAAGTGATCGAGATGCAGGGAAATGTCGTAGTCAGGCAGAGTGAGATGTAGTGAATAAACTGGGGAGAGGCAAGAATCCACAGGCCGTTTAATTTCCGGAGTGTTATCTGGCTGAATCATGCGGTCCAGCGCTGTCGAAGGATGAGTTTTTTTTTTTTCTTTTGCAATTAATCAATCTTGTTCAAAAGGTTTTATGTCCAGCAAATTCTCTCCATTTTAAAGCAATACCAAGTTTCTTGGAAGGTTTTATAAAACATTTTGTAGCCTTTATTAAGATTACATACAAATTTAAGTGATGTGTTCCATACATTTTACTTGTAAGTTCATTGGAAATGAGAGAGTTAACGTAATAATTATAATATTATTTATTGGGGGAGGGGGGGATAAATTTAATTAATAATTAATAATTATAATTCATAATTGAAATCTTCTCTAAAGGGATCTCGTGAGGTCTGTGTTATCTGAACTGAGGAGGGATAATAACTACACAGATGAATAACTTAAATAGAAATATATATAATTTTTTTTTTTTTTTTAATTTATTTATTGTAATACAGTACCAACACAAAATGTGTTTTGCCTGTAATGCTGTTGTCTGTATGATAATGTACTGACGTGTAGAACGTGTGCAGGTACCCCATCCAATGATGGCCCTGTTGGAGTGATTTGTTTATGGAGTGAATAAATGAAATGTGAAGTGAAATGAATGTATGGGTGTGAATGTAATTATGCTAGTTCATAATGTCGTTCAGTGAGGTCTGTCAGGCAGTATGAAGTTTGTCTACGGTGGATGTAACAAGTCCTGTGGCCATCTCCGTTTTAGTCTTCTTCCTGGAACTAGAGTTGTTTGTAAATTGTTGATGAGAAGATTTGTATGACTGTTCAGTTTGACATGATATTTAGTGTACAGTCGATGTGCTGCTTGTTGCACTGTTTCAGTGTTTGTGTCTTTATGTATTGTTTCATTTGTAACATAGAAAGGAGATGAAAGTATAGTCCGCAGTGTGCGAGATTGGAATGTCTGAATTTTTTTCAAATGTGTATGTTTAGCCGCTCCCCAAAGCTGATGTCCGTATGTCCAAATTGGTTTCAATAGAGTCTTGTAAATTAGGAGTTTGTTGTTTATGTTTAATGTGGATTTTGTCTTTAGTAATCTATATAACTGTTTGAAACGTAAATTAAGTTCAAGTCTTTTAGTTTTTACATGTGTTGCCCAAGTTAGTCGTTTGTCCAAGTGCATCCCTAAATATTTTACCGAGTTACTTAACGGTAATGGTTCGTTATCATATTTCACAGGTATATCTTCCGTCTTTTTTAGAGTAAAATGTACTGTTTTTGTTTTGTTTATATTGAGTTTACTTTTCCATGTGATGTTCCAGTTATGCAAGTTAGTCAAATGCTGCTCCAATATTAATTTGTTGGTTATTATGTCTGTGTTGGTAACAAGTAGTGCTGTGTCATCTGCATAGGTCGCAGTAACAATATTCGGATGTTCAGGTATGTCGTATGTGTAAATATTGTATAGTAGTGGCCCCAGAACACTCCCCTGCGGGACTCCAGCCTCAATGGGATGAATGTCGGAGATAACTGTTTTTACCCTAACACTGAAGAATCTGTCCTCGAGATAAGATTTTAGCAAAAGGTAATAAGTGAAAGGTAGAATTCTCTTTAGTTTGACAAGCAATCCTGGGTGCCATACTTTATCGAAGGCTTGTGAAACATCTAGAAAAATGCCTGTACATATCTGTTTGGATTCGAGAGCGTTAGCAATGTGTGTTGTGACTCTTTGTATTTGATGAATAGTAGAGTGCTGTTGTCTGAAGCCAAATTGATGCTGTGGTATGATACGGTCTGTATAGTGTGTAAGTCGTTTTATGAGCAGTTTTTCTAGTAATTTTCCTAGTATCGGAAGCAAACTAATTGGTCTGTAGGAAGTAGGCTCTGTAGGAGATTTGCCAGGTTTTGGTATCATAGTTACTAAGGAATATTTCCAGATAAGAGGGAAATAAACAGTCCTTAGTGATGCATTAAATAGAAACGTGAGATACAGTATTGTTTTTTTTGGCAATAGTTTAAGGATGTCTGCAGTAATGAGATCGTATTCCGGTGATTTCTTGTTTGACAAGTTCTTAATAGCATGTCGAATATTATACAACATTATACATAAACACAACCTAATTCCAATTGCACCTTCCTCCCCCACACATTGGCCAGTTGATCGTCACAGAATTCCTGATGTCTTAGACTTTTTCTTAATCAAAGGTATGAACACACATAATCTCACTATCCAAACACTTCCCGACTTGGATTCTGATCACTCTGCAGTATTACTTACTCAGTCTAATTTCAATCTTTACACAAACACAAAGTACCCTAGATTAATCGAGGGTGTCTTAGATGTAAAAGATTTTCAAAACAAAATTAACTCCACAATTAACTTAAACATTTCCTTGAAGAGTTCTGATGAACTTGACAAGGCAGTACAAGCATTTACAACACTAATCCAAACAGCAATATATAAATCGCAGACGAGACACAATCATCAACACAAGCCACGAACAGCTACTTGCTTACCTCACCATATTAGACTATTGTTGCGCGAAAAGCGGACTCTAAGAAAGCAGTGGCAACGCACACGTCTACCATCACACAGGGCGCACTACAACCAAGTCACAAGACATCTTAACACTGAACTAAACGACCTAAATTCTAAAAGGCAAGACCAATACTTACAATCCCTTAGTACCAAAGACTACAACTTATGGACGACAACAAAACGCATTTTACACTACATACCTGTCACATCACCTTTAAGAAACGACAATGGAAAATAGACAACAACTGACGAAGAAAAAGCCTCACTTTTCTCCCACCACCTCCAACAAGTTTTCCAGCCTCATAACTATGCGGAAGAAGAGACTCACAATAGAACAAGAACTGAATTGTATGAACCACTCCAACTTTCACTTCCACCAAAACCTTTTACACCCGCAGAAGTACAACATATATTATTTAAATAAATAAATAGATAAAATATAAACATATTTCATTTGTCTATAAAATTACATTATATACATTTTGGAGAAATTAAAACTAACAAATTAATGGAATCTCTCGATTTGAAGGTTGGGCCTTAGCACTTATATCACATGAATATGAGCATTCTTTTTCTGAACCATAACAATTTGATACTCACTATTGGAGGCACTACATTATATAATCCCTCCCTCTATTCAAGAAAGAAAGGAAGGGAAATTCCCTTTTATTGTACTAAAGATATCCTACCTTTCTAACTAACTGTTTATTATTGTTTTCACCCAATCTTCGTAAAAACCCAATCTTGAAATTGTACTAAGTAATAATAAATCAATATTAAATATATTTCTACTAATATATTTTACTTATAATTACAAAATCATAATTTGTATTTTTTCGTCTTTTCTCCCCAAGATTTGCACATGACAAATGATTATATTTTCAAATAAGAAGTGCCTCTATCAATCCCAACATAACTTAAAATGAATATTTTATAGTTAATAATCCTAACTCCACAGAATTTAATTAAAAACGAAATTGAAATTGGTATTCCCCTAAAAATCTATGGCTCAACAGCCCATGAAGGGCCAAGGCTTGCCTGGCGGCGATTTGAATGGAAGGCGTGTGGTAAGCACGCCTCAGCTTCCACGCCGTTTAGTTTCGGCCTTCACTACCTAGGGCGCTACTAACTGTTAGCTTCCCACTTTTTATCACGATGCTGGGTAAACACCGACAACTTTGCCCTTACGGGAATCGAACTCTGAATTCTCGCACGTAAGGCGAGAGCGTCAGCCACTAGACAAATGCGTGAGGACGATTGATATTCAGAAATCAAATTTATAACGGAAAAATATTTCAAATAAGAAGAAATGGTTTTTTTTGTGTAACTTAGCATCTCAAGATTAAGTAAAATAATTTAAGAGATTTCTGAGAACAAGTAAGGAAAATTAAAAAAACTTAGGTATTGGGTAAAGTTGTATTTAGATTTCCTTAAATTAAGAATGAAGCTTATTAAATTGTCGTACTGTTAAAATTTGTTTAATGGGTAGTTAAAAGGTAAGCTTAAAGTTTGCATCACTACATTTTCCTGGGAAAATATTTCAAATAAAAATGATAGGCCTATATGTGTGTTAGAAATATGCAAGAAAATACAGCTTAGATAAAAAGTTACTGAAAAACCATTCGTAAGTTCTGTTTCCGGTTAATGGGTTATGAAAGAAATCTTCCAATCGCATCGATTATGGAGGGAATATCAATTTTTTGTTTCCCGCGAATTTGCTTAATGAACAGAGAGAAAGAGAGAATGGGAGAGAAGAAAAAGCAATTGCTAAAATCATTTTTTATATATCAAGTGTTTCCCAAAAAATTGTATTTCTAAGAGAACTCAATTCTACAAATTAGATACGATCCAACATATCCTCATAATACCCTCAAAAGGAGAATTTAAAAAATATATAATAAATTAAAGCTCAACATAAAATTATAAATTAAAAATCTAGTGTGATACACTTACACAACTTTCTCTTACTTCCAGTTTTCAAAATTGTGATTGTCAAATTTTATAGTTAGTATACCAAATTTAATGAATTTCGTCAGTGTTTTTATGGAGAAAATCGCAAAAAAACTGAAAAACTATTCAGTAAAAAGGCACTTCCGGTTTACTAATTTTCCCCCCAAAAAAATCACGGAATTTTTGGCAATCAGTTTATTTATAATTAATTTTGTTTGTATGGTAGAATTGTATAATCAACTATGATAGCACTTTAGAGGAAAATATAACCCCAACCATCCCATAAAAGTGCCCTTAAATGAATTTTCCCAGAAAAATATTTTAAATAAAAGTTGTAGATCTTTGTATGTTTAGTTTATATTGGAAGTTTCAAGAAAATCGACGGAGATATTTTCGAGAAAATCGACGAAAAAGTGAAAAAATATTTACTAAAGTGCTAAAGTAAACCCACTTCTGGTTATCCGATTTTTTTTTAAACTCGGAATTTCAACAACATATTTAATTCTAATTAACATTATTTCTACTTTATTTCTAATCTACATTATAATTCTTATTATCCCTTCCCCTAAAAGCCCCCTTAAATGACTTTACCATAAGAAATGTTTCAAATAAAATATGTGTTGTTCACATTCCCATTTTAAAAATCGTTGGAGCCGTTTTAGAGAAAATAGCTGAAAAGTGAAAAATACTTCATAGAAAAAACGCACTTCCTGTCATCCGAGTTTCTTCAAACTCGGAATTTCAACAACATATTTAATTCTAATAATTATTCTTTAGAAGATTTGATTTTTTTTAATAAACTGAAATATAGCACTTAAGAGAAAAACCTAACCCTATCCTTCCCCCCCATAAAAGTGCCCTTAAATGCATTTAGCCGGAGAAATATTTCAAATAAAACTTTTAGCTCTTTGTATGTGTAGTTGATATATGAAGTTTAAAGAAACATCATTGGAGCCATTTTTGAGAAAATAGCAAAAAAGTGAAAAAAAAAAAAAAAAAACATTCAGTAAAAAAACATTCAGTAAAGTGGTACTTCCGGTTGAAGAATTTTGACATATAACGTACTGTTTGATCCGACGGTGTTACCCAAACAGAATATTAAGTTTGAACTTTTTTACGATTATTCGTTTTTTTTGAGCTATGCTGTTCACATACAGTCACACAGACCATTTATTAAAAACCACTTTTTTGGACTCAGGGGACCACAAAACATGTATTTCCGGTGAAAACTCGATATCAAAAATTGGACACGATCGCAATACTTCCTCTTGGCATCTACTTTATTGTATGTGTCCGAAATTTGGAGCCTACGTTATCTTGACGCCCTGGAAACCGTTCAATGTAAGTTCCTTAAGTCCCTTTTTTACTGGCCCAAATGTACTCCTAACTATGTGGTTCGATTGGAATTGGGATGAAGTCAGGTTGCTGCAAAGGTGTTCAATGGGGTGGTGAATTATTGGATAAAGTTGATGAAATTACCGGAAAATAATTTGTTAAAACACTGCTTTAGAGCACTTTGCAAGCTTGATTCCGTCTGTGCTGATGTCAATTATAACTGGGTGAGCCAAGTAAAATGTCTTGCAGAAAATGGGGGAGATCCAAAATTTTTTACTACGTCGGATATAAGATACCTAGTAGAGAACAGGAAGAACTTGTCACAGAAGTTTAATAATAATTTGTTATCGGTTGATTTAAATAGAATTATTAACTCAAATTATCTGCCTTTCTATCGTAGAGTTTTTAATTTTAAATGTTTTGAGCCTGAGGATTATATAAAATTTTGTACAAGTTTTGAAAAAATAAGGATAGTCAGCCTATTGAGGGTTGCAAATGATGACTTTATAAGGTTTTATATAAAAGGGAAAATGTATATTTTCAAAGCAGATGAAATTTGTAAATTGTGTAATAAGGTTATAGGCAATGTTTTGGAGCATCTTGTTCTAATCTGTCCTGGTTATTGTGACTACCGCCAGCGTTACATACAAAGATATATAGTTCATGATGATAATTTACAAAATGTGGAGAGTATCCTGAATTACAACAATCTAGTAAAATTAAATGATGTTTATTGTTATTTAGTGGAGATGTTAAGAAGGAACGATTTTGTTTGATTTTATATTTACTTAAGGGTTGCTTATTTTATTTTATTTGTATGAAAAGTTATGTAATGTTTGTTTATCTATTTTCTTTAAAGGACTATGTTTATCGTCCCTTTTTACAATAGTTTTTGAATTACTTAATCTTGTAATTAATTGTCTTTTCGAATCATAAGCATTATTATTATTTCTTTCTACTTTATTTTGTTGTATTGTATATTAACTGAGCCAGACTCAGAATATTCTTTAACAAATAAAAAATTAATCACTCAATCAATACTTCCTCTTCTTACTAGGTAGGAGTAGGAGAAAGTAAAAAATAAATAGTAATAATGAAAGTTAAAATTATTTACTAACGCCTCGTTAACACTGTTCTAGGCGTCTATAGAATATTGTTTGGGTTATAATATACTATTTATTAATAATCCATAAACATTAAGTTATCATGCAAAATGATATTCACGAAATTTAGGCATGATATAAATGGTGATAAATGTTCTATTTACCCCATGGCATGACCTTTACCCCAGAACTTTCTCTGACTGTAATATACTAATAAATGACATTTCAAAATATAGTCTGTGCTAATTTGATATTAAAAAGTTTTTACAATAATTATAATGGAAAATATTTTTTATTTAAATGTTTAAAAAAAAGATATGAAAATTATTGTTTTTCTACCAGACAAATATCGTATGAAGTTTATGTAGCGAATTAAAAATAAGAATAAATTTATTTCTTACATTTTTTTTTGTTAACAACAGAAACTTCAAATTTATTTTCATTGTTAGTTAATTTTTTATTGATATTCGCAACAATATTTGAGAACTGTAAATCTATGGGAACAACATAATGGAGTGAATGACCCTTCACTCTGCTTATATACAGCAGCGTTAGCCCTACAGGAGGCAGTCTTCAGAACAGTTTATACACCAGTTACAACGCGTCAGCAACCAACTACTTCTCTTTACTCTATCTAAATCTCTAATTTCTATTTAAAGTCCTGGCAGTTTTATGTCTCATTTTAATTATACAGTGTTCAGCTAGTCATTCTAGCTTATTTCTCAAGATCTTTCCCCACTAATTTCTCTCCTTCTGAAACCCATTATAAAAGGAATTAAACTAAAATTTTGTAACTAATTAATAAGGAAATTAACATAAATTGAGTCAATGAAATAAATGCACTAAAAATAATAGACGCTTTTCACTGTACCAACAATTAACAACTTAAGTGCAGAAAAAAAATGGGAGATTCCTCCCAATGAAGGTACTCTTGTGTAATTTTAATTTAATTTGAGTGGAGTGAAGTATTAGTTATGGTTGAAAAAAATCTCTAAGCCATCGGCGTTTTTAATCTTCTGGTAGTACAGGGATGTTGCGAGAAGACAGTGTTTGGGTTAAGTGAGTTAGGATGCGCTGGGGGGGGGATCATGGATTTTTTTTTTATATAACGAGATATTATTATTAGCTGGTAGACAAAAGGGATTTTGAGAACAGGTTAGATTGGAGACGTAGTAAGAAGAACTGGTAAAACTCGGATGGACTTTGTGCAAGGAGAATTGGATACGTTGCAAACTGGAATGCTTGATTGAATCTAAAACTTTGCATCTGTAGGTCTATAGATGTAGAGGTGTTATGATTGTATTAAATATCAGTTTTTATTTTCAATTGAGAGTTTAGAACGTTGGCCAAGCAATCTAGATAGAAAAGAGTTTAGAAGAAAGAAGTCTAGTGGATTCCAAGTTAGTATTCTATTTAAGTACAGACTAGGGATTGCAAAATTTAACGGTAATTCGGTAAATGAAAATTAAAATACCGGTTTACAAGTAAATTACCGGTTTACCAGTAAATTACCGGTAATTTTTTTTTTTTTAGAATAAAACATATTTTGTATGTTATTTTGTAATAATACATGAATAATTTATTAGAATAATACATATTTTGCACGATCTTAAGGTATAATATTAGAATCTTGTAATAAATATTTGTATTTAATTATTTTAACCAGTTGTTAAAAGTTAAAAAATTTATTTAAGATTCAAATTTTAATGTTATTTTACAATAATATTGCATTAATGTCCTGTCCATAATGTGGTGTATTCAAAATGGCTATTAATTTAAAAAATACGTGAAATATTTAAATATTATTATTTTTAAATATTAAAAAATCTGGTGTGAAACACTCACATAACTTTCTCTTACTCCTGTTTTCAAAATTATAATTGACAAATGTTATAGTTTGTGTATCAACTATAATGAAATTCGTCGAAAACTAACTAAACTGTTCAGTAAATGCGCACTTCTGGGTTACTAATTTTCTTAGAACTTAGAATTTTGGCCATCTATTTATTTCTAATTAATTTTGTTTGGATGATAGAATTGTATAATACCACTTTAGAGGAAGCTGTAAACCCCCCCCCCCCCAAGTGCCCTTAAATGAATTTTCCGTGAAAAATGTTTTAAACAAAAGATGTAGATCTTTGCATGTTTAGTTTATATATGAAGTTTCAAAAACATCGTCGGAGCTATTTTTGAGAAAATCGCGAAAAAGTGAAAAAATCATTTAGTAAAGTGTTGAAACAAACGCACTTCCGGTTATTCGATTTGTTTCAAATTTCGGAATTTCAACAACATATTTAATTCTAATTAACATTATTTAGTTGGCAGAATTGTCTAATAAACTGAAATAGCAGTTAAAATGAAAAGCTAACCCCACCCCTCCCCCAGAAGTGCCCTTAAATGATTTTTCGGAGAATTTTTCAAATAAAGTTGTAGCTCTTGTATTGGGGTGTGATGATGAAGTTTTAAAGAAAACGTCTGAGCTATTTTTTGAGAAAATTGCAAAAAAGTAAAAAAAAAAAAACAAAAAAAAAACTAGTAAAGTGGTTCTTTCGGTTGAGCAATTTGGACAGATAACGTACTGTCAGATCCCTAATTGTGGTACCTAAACGTAATATCAAGTTTGAACTTTCAACAGTTTTTCGGTTTTGAGCTAGGGTCTTCACATACACACCCAACACACCCACAGACCATTAGCTAAAAACCACTTTTTTGGATTCAGGGGACCTCAAAACGGATATTTCCGGTGAAAACTCGATATCGAAAATTTGACAAGATTACAATACTTCCTCTTACTAGGAATAAGAGAAAGTAAAAAAGAGATATTTACTTACTCTTTAAGAAAAAAGTTAATTGTAAAGATTTTAAACCTTTAAAAATATAAAAAATCTGGTGTGAAACACTCACACAACTTTCTCTTACTCCAGTACTCAAAATTATAATTGACAAATTTTATAGTTAGTGTACCAAATTTAATGAAATTCGTCGAAAAGTGAAAACACTGTCCAGTAAAACTGTCCGGTTTACTAATTTCCTTGAACCTCGGAATTTGGGTCATATATTAATTTCTAGTTATTTCAATTTGGATGACAGAATTGTATAATCAACTGTGATAGCATTTTAAAGAAAAACATAACACCCCTCCCCCAAAAGTCCCCTAAAATGAATTTATCAGGGGAAAAGTTTCAAATAAAAGTTGTAGCTCTTTATACGTATAGTTAACAACGCTGGTTTAAAGAAAATCGTTGGAGCCATTTTCGAGAAAATACCAGAAAACTGAAAATTATATTTCAGTAAAAACGCACTTCCGGTTATCTATTGTTTTTTCAAACTCGGAATTTCAACAACATATTTAATTCTAATTAACATATTTAGATGACAGAATTGTCTAATATACTGAAACAGCAGTTAAGATGAAAACCTAACCCCACCCCTCCCCCAGAAGTGCCCTTAAATGAATTTTCCTGGAGAAATGTTTCAAATAAAAGTTGTAGCTCTTTGTATGTGTAGTTGAATAGCAAGTTTAAAGAAAATCTTCGGAGCCATTTTTGAGAAAATTGCAAAAACGTAAAAAAAACAACTAGTAAAGTGGTACTTCCGGTTGAGGAATATTGACACATACAACCGTCAGATCCCATGGTGATAACCTAAACGTATCAAGTTTGAACTTTCTACGATTTTTCGTTTTTGAGCTATGCTGTTCACATACATCCCACATACAGACACACACAACAACACACACCCAACACCACACACAGACACACACAGACCATTCGCTAAAAACCACTTTTTTGGACTCATGGGACCTCAAAACGGATATTTCCTGTGAAAACTCGATATCGAAAATTTGACATGATTACAATACTTCCTCTTACTAGGAGTAAGAGAAAGTAAAAAACTGCAGAGCACAAATCACATATGCTAACTGTAATTTACGCTTTCTGTACGATTTACGCGGCTCTCAAACCCAAGAAAGTTTAAATTAAAATTAAACAAAAACTATCTCACATAAAATTAATAATTAAGTATATTGTTGCCTACACTTACCTTGTTTTTTTTATTATTTATTTTCAATGTCCCTTTAGCACTTTTAAATATCTATAAACCACAATATTTTCTACATAAAAATTTCTAGTATGGATTTTTTATTTACCGAATTACCGGTAAGTTTACCGAACTTTTTTTTTTTTCAATTTATCGGTTAATTGGTAAACCGGTATACAGACCGAGATAGTGAAACCAGTTATGGGTTCAAGTACCTGGTAACATAGATTTTTCAATAGATAACAGTGAAAATAAGAGTTACTATTGTTGATTCATACCATAAAAGAAAAATAAATAAAAATATATAAAAATGAAAGAAATAGAAAAGTCTTTCTACCACTTATAGTAAATGACATATCTAAATAAAAGAACCTTTGTCATTTCCCAGCAAGTGGAGGGTGATAGAATAGGGCAGGCGGCTTTTATCTGTCGAAGTATAGTTTGAAGCAATCTAATAACATTTGTATATAGTGCATAAATAGTGTTTACCTTACATTGTTGTTTTACACCTTTAGAAAACTTTACATTCCATAGTTTTCTGCCTGAATAATATTTGCAGATAAAAGTTCGAGTACAATATATTCCAGTTACTATTTCTAAGTTGAATATTTATAATAATGGCAGTTTGGGAGTTGTGAGAATGAAGGTTAGCCAGTGACTAGCAAATTAAAATTTAATTGACTTTATAACAGCTATTTATTATTCCAATTTCTATTATTTATATAAAATTGGAGTTTTAGTATCAAGAATCAAACTTAGTTATAAGATAGAATCATATATTCCTGATTTTATCCGAGATTTCACCATTTTGTCTTTGTGAAAAACCTACTTGAAAATTAATATAAACAATTACGTATCTTATGAAATGTTATTGGTGGTGTGTTGCTGTATATTTGCAGTGTTGTAGCACGAGCAGTTTTGTAAAGGGCTAGTGTGTATGTAGGTTTAAAAAGAAGAGAAGAAGATTAAGATATAAAAAAGAAATCACCACTGATAATAATAAATATATTCTCTTAAAATAACGACTACAAATTAATTGCAATGAATGTAAAAAGCTTATTAATATACAGAACTAATTATTTAGCTAGATTGTTTGAATCAAATTTTAAACACTTATAACTGGCGCTGAAGTTAAGAAAGTGTCTTCTGAGACAAATGCTGTGTGAAGGTTGGTGAAAGAATGCTCTTCTTGGTAGTTGAAATCCTGCCTTTTACGTATGATTGCTTAGAAGGGGTAAAAGACAATGCTGACTAAGTTCCTCGACCTTTCTTGTAACGGTGTCCATTACCTGGATAGTACCCTTTTGCCAGCTAACTTGCATTTTTCTTTCAAAAAAATAATTTTCTTCAAATAAAATATATTTCAAAAATTATTTTAATTTTTTCCATTTACTTCTTCTACTCACTTAGATCTATAGATGGAAGTTATTCTTATTTTAAATGCTCATTTGAATATTCCCTTTCTTAACTGCAGCCTTAAAAACTGGGAAAAAAATGACATTTATTTAATAGCTATCAATTACTTAAATGAAATTAGAGTAATGAATAGTGGAATATAAATATTTCTTATTGAAAATGTGGATTGGTCCCGCAATGCTGGATAACATCTTGAAATTTGTCAGTTATAACATGCATATTTATGATGGTATTCCTGATTGGTTTCGATTTTTCATCTAATATCAGAGTAAGGCTAACAAGTTCGTGTAGAGAGAGAATTGACTTCAACTTAATGTTTCTATCACGCCCAAACTTGTTAATTATAACACGAAAACATAACAACGCCGCTGTTCCCTGAGAATCCCCCCTCCCCAATCAATTTTCTCGGGAAAATGTATAAAATAAAATTGTTAGGTGTTTAGATAGTGTATACAAAGTTTAAAGAAAATCGTTGGTGGAAAATACCCACTTTACCGATTCAGTAAAGTTGCATTTCTGGTTGATGGATTTTGCCCGAAATCTTTGTGTCAGATGCGGTGGAAGTACCCAAACGGAATATCAAGTTTGAACTTCCCTGTTTACACTACCTATGGCTAATAATAAATTACTGTCGAACTCTCGGGACTTCAAAATCTGTATTTCCGGTGATAACTAGATTTAAAGATTTGACACTATAGAAATACTTCCTTTTATTAGCATTAACAAAAAGTACAAAAAAAAAATACATAAATAAAGTTTGAATATGTTCAAATATTTTAAAGTGAAATAGGATCCGAAGAGAGGGATCTAAAGCAGAGAGAGAAAGAGAGACACAAAATTGAGAGTCTCACTCGCTACTTAGACCAGACTAGAGTGGGAGACTCTGTTTATATACAGCAGCGCTAGCCCTACAGGAGGCAATCTTTAGAACAGTTTATACACCAGTTACAACGCGTCAGCAACCAACTACTTCTCTTTACTCTATCTAAATCTCTAATTTCTATTTAAAGTCCTGGCAGTTTTATGTCTCATTTTAATTATACAGTGTTCAGCTAGTCATTCTAGCTTATTTCTCAAGATCTTTCCCCACTAATTTCTCTCCTTCTGAAACCCATTATAAAAGGAATTAAACTAAAATTTTGAAACTAATTAATAAGGAAATTAACATAAATTGAGTCAATGAAATAAATGCACTAAAAATAATAGACGCTTTTCACTGTACCAACA
>JAAEAF010008980.1:0-22945 GCA_011037195.1 Triatoma infestans
TGTGCCAACACAGACTTGCACAGAGCAAAGTTAACTTACACACTTCACAAAATCGGTCGATGACCACAAACTGAAGCAGGCTACCACGGAAAATGTCTCTGATGCTTTCCAGCTCTGCGGAACCAACCATCACAACAAAAGTAAATATGATAAAGTTAGGATAGAAATTGGGGTGATTAACGAGAATGTTTGTCACCGAAAATTGACGGACTTAACTATGCATTTCAGTAGCTTATCTAGCTACTATATATTTCTAGACGTACAGCTTTTGACAAGTTGTTGCCTATTCATCCGTATCTTACAAGTGGGCATAACAATGGGTTAAGAACTCTTTAGAGGTACGTAACACTGGTGGAGTCTGTTGAAGTGAATTTCCTCAACAGGGGCCTGTTCATTCTATTCACTGTTTCGGCATCAATATGTTTTATGGACTTTATTTTAATCACATTGTTTATAAGTTTAGATTTTTAAGTAATGAAATAATAATAAAGTGAGAGTTATGTACCGATTTGGTAACAAAACGTGTTTTTTTTCATCTTCATATATCTTCAGAAACATTAAGCCTGCTATTAGAGAGTTGCAATATCGAAAAAAATTACCAATCATTTATATATAAAAAAAAAATATTTAACGAAAATTGTTATACAAATTAGGGACTATTTTGTCTCAGCAAATATTGTTCTTTGATTTATCTCTCTCTCTCTCTCTCTCTATTGGTGACTTAATCTGTAGCGATAATTGATTTCTGTTACTTTAATTTGCACGAGATAGTTCCAGTACTTAAAACAATAATCTATTTTAATCTAACAGTCTGCGAATAGTATTACTCAATGCACTTATAAACATCCCTCCCCATCATCAGTAAATATAACCATTATCATTAAGAGTGATTTATCACCTTAATGGATGATAATTAAGTTATTTTATTTTTAACACTTATTATTGAAGATATTTTCTAATTTAGAATTTTGATTTAAATAAATAATCAATTGATAAATCATTACACTTATTAAATTTTTATTATAATTTTATACATTTTCACCGGAAGTCATTTTCTGGAGTTTTCACCGGACTACGTGAGTTTAGAAAATCTGAGTCTGTTTTTTACGATTTATTTATATATTTTTTACTTAGGTGCTAAGTAAAAATAGTAGCGCAGAATAGAGAAAATGCAGAAGTATTGACGGGAAAGCTGTATGAGGCTTATTGGGCTGATTATCTAAAAATTAACGTTCAAAAGACTGAGTACATGGTAATGGGTGGATAAGGAGAATATATATGGATATACGTTATGTGGGGAAAGTTTAGTCCGCGGATCAATTGAAAATATTTTGGTTCCATTATTAATAAATCCGGTGTATATGCAAAAAAGATATTAAGGACCTTATCTGCACAGTTGAGAGGCTTCGGATGTTTAATAGTCTCTTTTGGAGTCGGGAAATTTATCAGAGAACTAAATGTAGGATCCTCAGAGTTATTGTGGAGAGCATTCTAACTTATGGATAGAAATGTCTAGCCTTCTCATCGTCAAGGCAGAAACTAGCAGTTATGTACTGTGGAAATGGATGCTTAGCGAAGGATTAAGCAAGTACAAGATTAGATCGAGTACGATACGAGATAATTCGTGACAAAATGTAGCAGCCGGAGAATTGGTGAAAAAATGCATTGGAGAAGCCAGAAGAGAAATGGCCGAGGCAGGTCCTAAAGCGGTCTTCAAAACCGTTTAGGATGCAAAAAAAGACCCCCTCCATATGTGAGATTAGATCTCAGGAGTAAGGCAATGTAAGACTAGAAACTTGATGAGAGGCAAAAGGCAAGGTAGAGGTTTTTGGGGTCAGGCACTCAAAGATACGCCTTTAAGGGTAGGAGCCTTTTAAAAGTAAAAGTAAATTGGATTTTTTGTTTTTGTACTTAGTCTATATGCAAATTTTCCACCATTTTCCAGTTCGGAAATTCACACAAAAGGAAGATGTGTCCAGTTTAACCTCAAAAAGAAGTATCGGAACCAGGAGACTGTGATCCTCTCCGACGGCCAGGCCTTCATTAAAGCACTGAGCTTGCATATCATCAGTTCAAAAATGGAATGGGAATACCTCGACAAACTCAAGACTTCGAAAGAAATAAAAAAATTAATCTATTCTGTGTGCCAGGGCATGTTGGCATAGAAGGTAGCAAGATGGCCGACACGCTATCAAGAAAATATTAGTTACCTTCCGTTTATGGGCCTATAAAAGCGATAGCCCCTGGAGATTCTGTGAGTAGAAGGAGGAGACTCCTATACACCCACCCTCCTGAGGAACTGCATTATATCATTTATAGAAGATTTAAAAGAGTGGTTACATATCAGATGTTGGAGGAGGATATCCTCTGTAGAACTTCCCCCATTCCTAGGATTTCTTGGGGAAATGAGTCTAAATGGTATTCCCGGCAACTGTGAGGGGCACAATAAATCTCTCGTGGCCGCAGTGCACTTCATCTTTAAAATAAGTTAGTATTTCGTTTTTTTCTTCTTGAAAGTAACCCTAATGGATGCAGTGTATATTATTTCCAGGATGCGCCGTAATTGTACTAAAAATTGAATTCAGAGAAACAGAAAATTAAAAACCTTTATCACAATAATTTATATAAAGAGAAAACATAAAAATTGTGCTTATGATAAATAATATAATTAATGAAAATTATATATCACAAAAAAATAAAAATCATAAATAATTACACACTAAAACGAAATTTATGAAATTGGATAACTTCTTGCAAAACATTTCTGAAAATTTTAAAAGTTGTTCTAGGTTTCATAATTCATCACAATATAAAACTACTTCATGAATTAGCATTGTCCCTGATATGATCTAATCGAAAGGCAATACAAAATGAAATGTTTCATATTTTGCCGTTTGGCTGGATACCAATTTGAGAAGGATGTTAGGGAAAAATATCTCCAGCTAGATTTTCTGCATTTGTCCGCCTGTATAAACCACAGCAATCTAATCGAAATTTCTGTCCTCCAAGAAAAACCTCAGGATACTTATGGTGATGGTATATTCAATATCTTCCTGCCCGGCTATCAATGGCATGAGTTCTATTTTGTCATTTTGTCTATTTTTGTCTATTTTGTCCGTTGCTATTAGTATATCTGGTAGAATTTGAAGATCTACAATTGTAGAGATATATATTTATTTTTTTTGAAGGAATAACGAAAATAGTTTCTTAATAGTGTGTGTATGTTTTTCTATGTATCTCTCTGTCTGTCACTCAGCTGTCTATTTAAGTTCCTATATCTGTATGTTAACATAATACATAGATAAACGAAAATCTCATAGGTGCGGAAGCAAATTTCCCAAAGGAAGTACATACTTCTAAAGATAGCATTGTAGATCGCAACTTAGGAATGTGGCAGAGTTAGTGAAGAATAAGTAAAGTAAGTAATGCTTACTTTTTCTGGCTGACTTAACTTCCAGTTGTAATTGTCGTGGACGGGAGCGGAAGCATCTCCTTTATTAATAACATTTTTTATACAAATATAAAATTTAGCAGTTATAGGCGGGGACTCGAACTCGGGTCTTCCTACTTACCAGTCCATGCTTATAACCACTACACCAACACCTGTCCATAGTGAAGGATATAGTAGGTTATTAAAGCGTAGCAAGGGTCTTTTTGATTTTTTTTTTTACCCTTTAAATAAAGAAAATAAATTAATATAGCACTTTCTATTAAATGCCTTTTATTCAATTAATGTATATATAGGTACAGGGTGTTTCAAAAAGGACTTTCAACTTTGAACATTTATATAAATTTATTCAAAAAAGGTACAGTGATGGTTTTGGTGTTGTTTGTAATGTTCATCATCAGCCACTCGATTTAACATATCCGCACAGAAGTTCCTCCGGGCAATTTTAACAGTGTCTTTAATTGCTTGTAAAATCGACAAACTGTACGGTTTCAAATGCAAACGTTTTCTCAACACACGCCAAACCGTTGTATGTGCGACTTGAAGTTCACGAGATGCCCTCCGAGTCGATTTTCCTGGGCTACGTTCAAAACGTTGTCTCACTTGCTCAACGACTTTGTCAAATGTGCGTGGACGATCGGATGATTTCTTAAGCACCCCGTTTCTACAAAACATTTATGCCACTGATAAATTGTAGGCCTACTAGGAGGATCTTTAGCGTACTTGGTACGAAAATTACGCTGAACTGTTGTCGCCGACTTTGATTCTTCGAACCAAAATACACAGCTAGCACGCTCGGGTCCAGTGAAGGCAGCCATCTTTAACGTAACTGCCGCTAGCACTTGTTGCGGTGCGATTCTGCACTAGCGAACTACGTGAGTCAAAACTTGATGTGTTTCCCTTTAAAACAACACTAAAACCAGCACTGCACCTTCTTTGAATAAATTTATATATATGTTCAAAGTTGTAAAGTCCTTTTTGAAACACCCGGTATATATGTATATATGTTTTTAAATGCAAGTCACTCAGCGCTAGCACCATTAATTAATAATTAGAACTAAATTGTTCTCTTCATCTTAGGGGAGGAAATCGCGAGCCTATTAGCACCTTAATCGTCTATACAAGGTTAGTCTGTAATGAAACGGAATGATAAATGTTGGACAAGAGGATTGAAGAGGGAATGCAAGGTTTTATTTCCAAGTAGGTGTGGATAGTTAAATTTAAAACATAAAATGCAGCGTTTAAAGATGGAGCGAATGACTTAATTTAAAAGATTCGTTTATTATTTAGTGAGAGTTTATATCGCTGGTAGAGGCAAGAATTTATTATCTTCTTCTGGCATTAGCTCAATACGGCATAATATTATTTCATTTTATATTATTCGCAATACTTCTAGACTTTCAGCAATGCTCAATGACATTAATAAAATCAATAATCGCAAATGCATTTTTTTTTTTTTTTTTAAGAGGACATTTTTACTATGCATAAGTTTGATGCTAGTGCTTATTTTGCCCACAGCATTAACACGTTCTAGAGAAGAGATCAGCTCAGTGGTAACGCGCTTAATTTCCCTGTGCAGAAGTCCCGGATTCGAGTCCAGCAGTGTCGCTCAAAGTGTTTCTCTTCATAGGAGCCTCTACAGCTACACTGCAAGTTATGGATGAGCAGTGTTGGATGTAGTGAAAGATCACTGTCCGGATGCCTCAGTACACTGACAAAGGTCCGCTGATTTTTATAAGCCATACAGCTCAGCTTGTTAGATAAAGCTGTAATTTAAACATTAAAATTAAATTCTCATCTTTAAATAACACGATAAAACTTTATTGCCTTAATATTCAATTTAAAATCTTTGATTAGTACTTTCTATTAAATTCCTTTCATTATATTTATAAGTGTAATAAAAAATAATGATTGCACGAATCGTATTGCTTAGTTGATATTTTCATGTAAATTGTGTATTTTCATTTTTGTTTAGATTAGTTAAATTATAATGACGCGAATTCAAAAAAAATAAATAAATAAATAAATGATGTAATTGTTCTATAATAAATAAAGATTAAATAATGGCTGTCAACAGTTATAGTGTAGTAAATTTTCTATTAGAAAGTTTTAAACTGATTTATATATAAGAAATTATTCATTAAAATATTTTACCAATATGATGGTTACAATACTAGTATAATTGTTAGCTTTTAAGTTCTCAGAACTAATCGGAATTAGTTACGGATTAAATTATTTAATATAAATTTAGTTTCAAAAAATAATCCATAAAAAAAAGAAGTTAAATCATAGTGTGTAAGTAATATTTTAGAGAAGAGCAATCATAATTATTAACCAAAATTTTGTCTAGATATTATTTAATAATTTAAAATTATTTTATAGATAGTCTAACCATTCATAAATCACTATGGCTAATTAGAACCGTTTTTTTTTTTTGTTTACAGAATATTTCCTATTGAAATTTAATTTGTGTTTTTTAAAATTTTATTATTATTTCTATAATATACTTTCTATTTACAAAACTTCATAAAGTATAAATTTCAATATTGGGAAATTTATTGCTGCTAACTCGTTACCATCACCTTATTATTTTTGATTTATGTAATAAATTGTTTAGTACAAAGTTTTCGTACTAAGAGAAGGTAATATCGTTCTGTGTTTACAATTACATAACTTATATGTCGCAAAAAAAAAAAAAAATTAAGTTTGTAATTGGCCTTATTTGGTCGTTTTAGTATGATTTAATATTGAAGTTTCTATATTAAAATTTCAAGCCTAAAGCCAATTGCTCAAAGGCTTTGTTGTGCTGTGATGCCAGAGTAGAACGCACATTTATCCAATCTCATTGCCTTGTTAAAACTTGTCGGGGTTGGAAGTGGCTCCTGCAAAAAGTACAATTTTCATAATAGCGCAAGAAATTGCACCGCAATATCTCTTCCACAACTCATGGCAATCCCAAGAGATGAGTTGTCTTTTGTGCCGAAAGTGATGATGGCAGCACACACAAGAGAAAAAAATTTTCTATAATATTTTTGAAAAAATTTGCAATGATTCGTGAGTCGAAGTTCTCGTTTAACTGCTTAAAAAACAAACACTAGGAAAAGTAAGGCACATTTTTTCAGACACACTTTAATTCCAAGTAATATTCAGAGGCATGTCGTGGAATAAAACGAAGACTATAGTGAAGTCTATACTCTATAAAAAGTAGAATAAAGTAATGCCTATTTTTACTTTCTCTTACTCCTAGTACAAAGTTGTAGCTCTTTGTATATGTAGTACTTTTATTTGAAATATTTCTCTGGGAAAATTCATTTAAGGGCATTTATGGTGGAGGGGTGGGTTTAGGTTTTCATTTAAAGTGCTATTTCAGTTTATTAGACAATTCTATCATCTAAATAATATTAATTAAAATTAAATATGATGTTGAAATTCCGAGTTTGAAAAACTCGGATAACCGGAAATGCGTTTACTTTATTACTTTACTAAATGATTTTTTTCACTTTTTCGCAATTTTCTCAAAAATGGCTCCGACGATTTTGTTGAAACTTTGAATATAAACTAAACATACAAGGATCTATAACTTTTATTTAAAACATTTCTCTGAGAAAATTCAGTTAAGGGCACTTTTAGGGGAGGGATGGAGTTATATTTTTCTCTAAAGTACTCTCATAGTTGATTATACAATTCTATCATCGAAACAAAATTAATTAAAAATAAATAGATGGCCTAAATTCTGAGTTTCAAGAAAATTAGTAAAGCGGAAGTGCGCTTTTACTCAACAGTTTTTTTTAGTTTTCAAATTTCATTAAATTTGGTACACAAACTATAAAATTTGTCAATTATAATTTTGAGGACTGGAGTAAGAGAAAGTTGTGTGAGTGTTTCACACCGGATTTTTTCGTTTTTTTCAAGCGGGCTTAACTTGCAACTACTTTTCAGGAGTAATATTCAGGATCGGTCGTGGACGGTGGCGGATTTATACTTTACGATAAAATTACTCGAAATAAGACAGTCAAAAAAATCTAAGACAAACCTAGGGGGGATTCGAGCAAATTGGCGCGTCATAAAAAAGCACTGTTTGGCATTCCATACCTCTTATGAAAGGCGCCTTTTAGCTTCTTCATTAATTATTTTAAGGCAGGCTACATACAAAGGGACTATTAACTTTTTCTTTCATCGCTTTCATTGGAATGAAGCATCTAAAACAAGATTGGAAGGAATGTTGTTCTTTTCACAATTACACGATATCAGAAACGATGCCGGTATGTGTGGTTAATGAGTAGACCAAATTGTAAAATCGTGTTTAGGATTGGAGGATGAACTTTGCTGAACATTGGACCCCCCTTTTTTGAAGGGGTCCAATGCATGCGACCTTTCGATCTATTGTGCTATGCCCCCTGGGTGCCGCAGGCTGTTTGCCCACAGCACCCGAACAAATGTTCCACCTGAACTTCCGTTCTACAAAACCTCCATCAGGTTAAGATCCCTGAGGAATCTTAATACCCTGACAGCTTCTAGAGAGGGTATATCCCCCTCCTCCACCTGGTAGCTTCCCAGGTTCTTGAATCTTCTCTGAGTGGCAGCCTCGCAGTCTGTTAGGAGATTTAATGGAGTTTCCTCCAGCTCCCCACAAAATCTGCATGAGCTGTCACTTTCCAAACCCAGCTGTCACTTTCCAAACCCCGCTGTCACTTTCCGAACCCAGCTTCAGAGGATTGCCTCTGAATCGGCAATGGTGAATCTAAATACGCACTGAATATTTTGAGAGCAAAGCTATAGTCCTTGGCCCTTGAAAAGAGGTAGGAACGAAGTGCGCCAAGGCGATGGAATAGAAAAACTGGTGGTCCAAAATCTTGAATAGAGAACTATTTTGGACTGAAGCGCTAGATGTAGAAGCAGGGGAGAAACAAATAAAAGAATTCATGGAATTTATCATAAATTTCATGTAAAAAAACGAAAATGTCAGTTATTATAATTTCTACTTCTCTTTACATACAAATAAATACCAATTCCGAATGGTGAACAACAAAACGTTAATTAGAAGAAGTATTTCATAGATTCACATATTCCAATTGAATATAGAATTAGTTTCATCCTCTTAGGCTGCACGAACTATTTAGATCGACGTTAATAAATAATTGGTATATTATTGTAACTTATAATTGATTTGCAATAAATTAATACTTTTACTGTCGAGGTTGTTTTAACAACAAAAGAAATAAGTTTCTTTAGCTCTTGAGATTTGAATTTGTTTTGAATTTTTACGAAATTAGTGTGCGTCGTTCTTGTTTGTGTGTATGTGGCTATTATTATAAATGTGTTGAATGTTATGATAAATTGTTTGTTTGGTATTTTTTTTATCCTTCCTTATTGATATGCATAAAATGTCCATTTATCCTATTATTCTGAATATATTTTTCTTTGTTTAAGGCCTGTCTTTACTCCTACATATTCTGGAGCCCCCACAATTCCAGAACCTGTCTTACCCTAGAACTTTAGGCAACAGCATTATTACCTTTTTTTTTTTTTGTTACGAACAATTATTTCTTTATTTTTTACAATTTGAAAAAAGTAACCTATTTCTGTTTATTTGTACGTTTGTTCAATATGATCTTTCGTAAAAATCATAAATATAATTATCCAAATATATAATACTTGAATGTAAGTTTTGCTTTGGGCATCATTTCTAAAGTCTTTCACGAAAAGCAAAGTTGAACTTAGGCTGCCTTGAACTTATTTTTACTTTCTCTTACACCTAGTAAGAGGAACTATTGTAATCGTATCAAATTTTCGATATCGAGTTTTCACCGGAAATATCAGTTTTGAGGTCCCCTGAGTCAAAAAAAGTGGATTTTTAGCAAATGGTGTGTGTGTGTGTGTGTGTGTGGTATGCTATTGTGAACAGCATAAGCTCAAAACAAAAATTGTAGAAAGTTAAACTGATATTCCTACTTAGTGCTGATCATAGTTGCTGATTATACAATTCTATATTGTCCAACAAACTTTAATTGAATAAATAGCGGGGCCCTAAATTTTCACGTTAAGAAAATTTAGTAAACACGAAGTGCTCTTTTACTGAACAGTTTTTTCAGTTTTCCACGAATTTCATTAAATTTGGTACACAATTTATAACATTTGTCAATTATAATTTTGAGAACAGGAGTAAGAGAAAGTTGTGTGAGTGTTTCATACCAGATTTTTTTCTTTATTATTACTTTCTCTTACTCCTAGTAAGAGGAAGTATTGTAATTGTGCCAAATTTTCGATAACGAGTTTTCACCGGAAATAACCATTTTGAGTCAAAAAAAGTGGTTTTTAGTAAATGGTGTGTGTGTGTGTGTATGTGTGTGTGTGTATGGATATGTATGTGAACAGCATAGCTCTAAAACGAAAAATTGCAGAAAGTTCAAACTTGATATTCCCAAGTGGGTCAGCGGTCAAAATTCCTCAACCGGAAGTACCACTTTACAGGATAGTTTTTTAACTTTTTTGAAATTTTCTCAAAAATGGCTCCACCGATTTTCTTCAAACTGAGTACATCAACTACATAACCAATGACCTACAATTTTTATTTAAAACATTTCTCCGGAAAATGCATTTAAGGGCACTTTTAAGGTAAGGGGGTGGGTGGCCGGGTTGGGCTGTAAAGTGCTATTTCTGTTTATTATACAAGTTTGTCATCTAAATAATATTAATTACAATTGAATGTGTTGTTGAAATTCCGATTTTGAAAAAAATCGGATGACTGGAAGTGCGTTTTTATTGAAATGTATTTTTCAGTTTTCTGGTATTTTCTCAAAAACGGCTTCAACGATTTTCTGTAAACTAGGAATGTGAACTACACATATAAAGAGCTACAACTTTTATTTAAAACTTCTCTGTGGAAAAATTCATTTAAGGGCACTTTTGGGGGAAAGGTGGGGTTATGTTTTTTCTCTAAAATGCTATCATAATTGATTATACAGTTCTACCTCCAAACAAAATGAATTAGAAATAAATAGATGGCCAAAATTCCGAGTTTCAGGAAAATTAGTAAACCGGAAGTGGCTTTTACTGAACTTTTTTTTCATTTTTCGATGAACTTCAACGAATTTGATCAAATTTGGTACACAAACTATAAAATTTGTCAATTACAATTTTGAAAACTGGAGTAAGAAAAAGTTAAGTGAGTGTTTCACACCAGATTTTTTTTTTTTAGTTCTATGTAAAATGTCACCAATCTCCAGTTGGTACACAGTTAGACTTGAATGTTGTTAAAATTATAGCAAGGAAGTAAATTATAGCTTGTGAATGGAATAGTGTATCAATGAGCAACCTCATTAAATTAGAAATAATTACCTTTAGAAGATCTAATTTTAAACTGTTTCTTCCGAACATACCTTGTGTAAGAGGTAGGCGGATAATTCCTTGCGTACGTTGAATGGAACCGCCTTACAATTATGTGAATTTCCGTATGGAAGGTATTGGGAAACTTGCAAATTGACTTCAAGTGCCTAGTTCTAGACCTATACACTTCAGCTTGCTAAGCCTGCTTAATAGTTCTAACGAATTCCCGAATCTTTGATGAATTTTCACCTCACCAACCAGTATATCATAGCCGAAGCAATTTTTTTTTATAGAGGGGGAAAATGCCTCCGCATGAATGTGGCACTCGCACCACTAAAAATCTCTCCTCCCTCGCAGGCATCCATCCGCAACTGCTGAGGTACTACTTCGAGGTGGTGCCTCGTAATAGTCTTAATGTGCCTACTCCAGACTAGCTGGCACCCGGCCTCAGCGGGTTGAAGTGCCGGTTTATCTCAATAATCTTCATCCGAAGGACCATCCGGACAAAGATAGCAACCTTGTCCTACAGGTCTCTTTGGATGAGCATGTCCTCACCGCCGTTTCCGGGATAAACCTCCCGATTTCAGCCTCCAGCCTTTGTCTTTCTCTCGCACCCGAAAAAGATGTGGGAAGCGCCGTCTACGTCCCCGTATACGCACGCCAAGTCTCCCACCTTCCCACCCTACACAGGGAACGGTAAACCAACCTAGCCCATGAGGAAGTTGGATGAGGAAGTTTTTTTTTTTTTGAAGGGGTCCAATGCATGCGACCTTTCGATCTATTGTGCTATGCCCCCTGGGTGCCGCAGGCTGTTTGCCCACAGCACCCGAACAAATGTTCCACCTGAACTTCCGTTCTACAAAACCTCCATCAGGTTAAGATCCCTGAGGAATCTTAATACCCTGACAGCTTCTAGAGAGGGTATATCCCCCTCCTCCACCTGGTAGCTTCCCAGGTTCTTGAATCTTCTCTGAGTGGCAGCCTCGCAGTCTGTTAGGAGATTTAATGGAGTTTCCTCCAGCTCCCCACAAAATCTGCATGAGCTGTCACTTTCCAAACCCAGCTGTCACTTTCCAAACCCCGCTGTCACTTTCCGAACCCAGCTTCAGAGGATTGCCTCTGAATCGGCAATGCCCCGTGAGGAAACCCATAAGAACGCGGAGCTTGTTCTTACTCAAGCCGATGCAGGCCTTCGATCTCCATTGGTTATAATTTCCCAGGCAGATCGTAGCCTGTCGCAAACCGGGGAGGAAGTACCAGAGTAGAAATCTCCTCGCTTCGGCGGTACATCGTATACTAAAATTAGTTGAGGAAGTAGTCGACCTTGCCCCGTGCTTTCTACTTACCCATTCCGCCAAGCTTGGGATGAGCCTTGCCGTCCACCTACCGCGCTGCTGGTCGTCCCAACTCTCCTGCCACCTCATCAGCATGGTCCTCCTGGCTACCAATCTGGCCTCCGCCTCTCTAATCTTGGGCTTCAACTCCCGGACCTGCCATTTCTCCTACACCATGAGGTCGATAGGAAGTACTTCCGCAACCACCAAAACAAGACACAGTGCGGTACGCACTGGCAATCCCCAGTGTCCCCCTCCTCTGCACAGCCGAAACAATTAACTTCTACAACAATAACGTATCCTTTTCCAGTATTCTTTTATGCATTTAAATATTTATCCAATAGTTATATTGCTGTTATGGTAACCATTGTAATTATTCTTCATTCCGTAAAATATTAATACATATTTCCAGTTAATTAAATGAATTATTTCAGAAAGTCACTTTTGTGATATAAAGTGAGGATTTTCTGCACCATGCTGGAAAATCATGTGATATTTATTTTGCTTCAGGTTTATGTCTTTCACCTGCTTCCATTTCGAACAATTCCCTTCTCTGCCAAGTTTCTTTTATTATACAGTTACTTTGGAGAACAGTATGAGATTGTGAACTAGCATCATTTTTTTGACGGTGAAAATAGGTGAGTGTTTTTCGTTGACATTTTCTAAAAATACCCATCAAGGCGAGGTTTCAGGGTTTATTAATCCTGATACACGAAACAGTATTGCCTCTTGTAAAACCGACCACAATAATAATTGCTTATAAAAAAAAGTAAAAGGATGTTAAATTTTTAAAGAAGAATAAAATAAAGATATATTTATTTAAAAAAATTACATAAATAATGGCGGGCGGATGTGTATCTAATATTAGACGCATCATATCATAATGTACCTACACATTTTTCACAATACTCTGACTTGAATGAGCCTCACAAATCATTGATTCAATGTGATAATGTCCTTGTCATGTTTAAATTCATGCTAATTGACCGTTAAAAAAAAAAAACAAAAAAACTTGTTTAATATATCTTGCACAATATAATAAATATGGAATATTTAAAATATTTTTAACGTGTGACAGGCTTCAATAACATTATATTGTTTAATTTCTTTTTTGTTTTAATTAGAAAAAGGAAATCTTTTAATCATATTCGTAATAAATATTTTAATATTGGAAGCACTAAAACACAAAATGATCACCAAAACAAAGTGTATAATTTAAATTGTATATATTTATTTAAAAGTGCCTTCCTTTCATTTGATTCACTATATTTACTGAATGTTACATTCATAAATATTCTAATGCTATTTAATTAAATCTATAAATTATTTTTTACCGTTTATGTGAGCAAAATGAATGTATGTATTTTTATATAGTAATAATTACATATATATATATATATATAAGTAATATATATTATATTCTTACTTTCCAGGACTTTAATAAATTTTATTAAATCTCCTTATTTGAATATATAAACTAGTATTTTATGTAAATTTTTATATTAAAAATTAAATAACGGTAATGTCGTTCTGTATATGTTTAAAATCTTAGAAAAAGAAATATAATTTTTTATAAAAAAAAAAAAAAAAACATTAAAATAACACAGACCTTGTATTGAGGAAGATTTATAAGAAATTATATTACAGTTTGAAAATTGTATGCCATAAAGATTTTATTTAACAATTTTGTATTAATAATTTTACATGCCATTACTGAAATATATAGAGAGAACATTTAATCAAAATCAAGTGAGGCTGCTCAATTAAATTGAGGTGCTCCAACACACAGCGTACTCATCAATCCGTAGACATACCAAAAAGCGATGATACCTATTCATAAAAAGTTAAAAAATTTAAAGATGTCCTAATGTCCAGTCTCAAATAAAAGACATAATATGTATAGATGACATAAAGTGCATCTAAGTCTAAATACGTATATACATTAAATTTATCTGTAAATATGCTGGGAAATAATTCCCAGGGAGTCAACTAAAATATTCTCCACTAAAGGAGCTATGTCTTTAAGGCTAATATTTACCTTGTCGAAAAAGTCCAAGGTTGTCTTAGGCACCACACCTCTGGCACCAAACCACAAGCCATGCACCTTGTACTCCCTTACCCCGAACTGATCCTCAAACTTCTCCTTATAAAAGGGAATACATTTTTCGTAAATTGCCCTTTTCTCCTCATCTATTTTCTCGCCCTGTTTCGGATCCTTACTCTCGAAACGGATGGTCGGATCCAAAATATATGCTACATTGCTGGCATTGTCAAACGCTATAATATCAGCGTATCTTGTAGATCCATCTGTATCTACAGCGTATACCTCTTCGAGAGTCACATAACCTTTTTTTTCCATAATCTCCATCAAGGCGTGCTTTACCCTATGGTGGCGTCTAGTTACAAGAAGCATGTTGTCAGGACAATTACCAAGCACATGCGCTGGTGTTTCAGGCTCTCTGCCGCATTTGCGACAGAGGGGTCCAACAGCTCCTGCCGACTGTCCGCCAACCCCAGGAACAGCACGAAGTGGGGCATAGTTTATGTTCAGCTTAACAGCATTACTCCATTCTGAACATGATAAGATTTTCTTGTCGTATACAAACTGATTTAATTTTGGGCTGTCCTTAAAGTGGCATACCCCAACCCCTTGCCATTTACAGTTTGTCCATTCTTCAAAAGATTTTTCTCTTAATTGCTGTCTAAGCTTTCTGATGCTAGGAAAATCTTTGTCGGTACATATGTTCAACCTGGATGCACATATCTTCGCTTCAACCTCGTAATCAAATATTTGTTGAAAATGGGCATCCCGAACTTTTGCGAGCTTTGGGCAAGTGACCAGTGCTGCAGAGGAGCCTCCCACTCGCATCTAAGCAAGCCTAAGCCGCGATAGCGACGAGAGGCATAAAACATTGCCGAAGCAGTGCTTGCCGGTAGGCCGAGCATAGCCTTAACACTTCTTCTGATCAGCACATCCGTTCCTTCAAGTAACGCTGGTTTAAGTTTTGTTAGAGGGGCAGTTTGGAGAGGATATACCATCGTCGGGAATATGTATTGATTTATAATATTCAATTTCTGGTCTGGTTTCAATAAATTGGATGTGGTTAGTTTATTCATATTTTCATTGAGTTTTTTTTACAGACGCAGACATTTTAAAAACTAAAAAATATTCAGTCAAGTTTGCATGCAATTAAGATTTATATCATTTTTTTGTTTTTGTTTCTAAAAAGATTATAGAGCTTAATGTTCGACGCTTTTCTTCATTAATTCTTAGTAACGTATTTCATGGCAGTGATAGACTTGGAGGAATAAAGCATAACACTGGGCCAGCGTGGCTCTCTGCAGATGTAGGAAGAAATTATTATTAAGAGAAGGTTTCAAATTGTCAGGCATTAAAATTATAACAAGATCGTGAGAAAAAGTGGAGTTAGTAGCGCACCTAGGTAGCGAAGGCCGGAACTAAACGGCGAAGTTACTGCGGCGTGCTTACCACATGTCCCTCAATAAAAAAAACCTCCGCCTGTTGCGCCATAGGTAGTAGGTATTCCTCTACGTTTCATTTTTAATTTCAATTTCAGGATTCTCAACATATGCACTCCTCTCCTATCCTAAAGAGCTCCAGAAGAAGGGCACCAATTTTACATGAAACGGAGCAATAAAGAATTTATTATTAAGAAGTTTTAAATAAAAATAAATTACAAATTTTATACTAGCCAGGATTCCAACGAGCCATCATTTAAGCTTTAGCTTTAGTAACTAATATTGAAATATATAAAAATTAAACAATCCAAGTCGTCATCTATTCATCTGATGTTTATCTAATGTTCGATAGAAGTGAATGAATGATGTAAAGTCAGCAAAATATGCGGCAAATAAATATATTTGTTACTTGTCCGAGTAAAAAGGCAATTGATCTACTGTATCCCCTTCAGTGATTAAGGAAGCAAGTTTTAGAGGAGGAGACAAGAGGAGGTTAGCAAAAAAAAAAGAACAAGATAGGATCCCTAGATGAACAATGGCTGAAAGGTGTCATTCGTCAAAGTTTTTAACTTTAGAATTCAAAATTTGGCTTAGTTGAAAATATTCTATTGAAATATGGATAAGTGTTCTGCAGTTTTAGATTCATTTTTTTATTTGGTAAATTGATTTCACAGTTGTTATATTATTTGGTTTCATATGTTCAAAGGTTTCATTGATTGAATCTTCTTTTGCATTGATTTCTCTGGTTCGCCCATTCACAGCTACAGGTTACAAATGCACAGGGTTAAAACTTTTTATTTCAAAGATCATAAAATTACATCCGGCAAATATATAACAATTATCCACTAACCTAATCTTTCTACATTAAAATGCCTCGTATTTATTGAAATTGCTGCGATATAATCTGACTCAAAGTTTATATGATTTAATAGAGAACTTAATTTTACTTATTCCTAATTTGATTCATACGTATAGCATATTTATAGGCTAAAGAAATCTGTTGTGAAATACTCACACGACTTTCTTGCACTGTATCACAATAGTAATTGATGAATTTTTGAAGCTTGGAATTTTCGATTCTAAACAGTAGGACTCTCAACTTAAAACGAGTAAATTCGTGTTCTTTGTTCAAACATTGCTGACTCCGCACGAGTTATTTCGTGTGCTCATGATTGAACGCTACAGTCTCCTTGTAAGTTTACTTATATTTACATTTAATAGATTTTAAAACTCATGGCAGGATTGACTTTATAAAAAGCTTATACATAGTCAGAACAATCTTCTAAACCGACTGTTAAATAATTATAGAAATGTGGTATCTGAACAGTGACAAATTTTTGTTTCGAAATCGAATAAAGAAGAAGTTAAAATAGGATTTTTAATAATTATCATTATCACAAAAACAAAAACAAAAAAAAGCTTTGGTATTTTTGGTCAATGTAATTAATAGTTACCTCATTTTAAGATGTTTATGTTACCTCATTTTAAGACAAACGTAAATCTTACCATAAATATAAAATCTTAAACAAAAAATTGTAATTAAGCAGAATAAGCTCATTGGTAGCGGAGGTCCCGTTTTAGAGTGTAGCAATGCTGCCTTTAGATTTTCTCGCGCTAGGAGCCTCTTACGACTCACTGTCCTGGGCAGTGTGTCTGTCAGAGGCCTCGTTGTGTTGATGAACTCAGATGTTGACACGATTTGTTTAAAAATATAAAAAATAAAAAAGGAAGTAATTTTTATTATTTTTTTAAAATAATGTGTGTACTTATATTTTTAAAATAGTCCAGTATCGACGAAGATTAAAAATAACCCTCTTAGTTTGTATTCTAATTCTAATTTATTCTAATTTATTGAAATGCCAACTATTATTCAGAGAAATTTATATAATAATAATAATAATAATAATGCGCTTATATTGCAAAATTATATAGAAAACTAACTTGAACAAAAATTTGGAGAGAAGCTACCAATAATTCCCAAGTTGAACAACAAACAAAATAATGTAGAAACTCGTAATCTTATACAAGTAACTATTTACTACACGAAACGTTATTATTTTGATTTTGATTTTTTTTTTTTTTATTAAAATATTAATGCAATATTTACATAAAATAATGCATATTAATTGTCTAACCTATTACACGGATTATTACATCATCAAAGAGTCTTATATTATTGTACAAAAGAGAAGTATCTATTTATCTATTAAAAACTGTTCAACATGCGGAGGTTTCATGAACAGTTTATTATACATTATTCAAATTGTGACCATCATAACTGTGGGCTTTGTATTTTTCTTATTGCCAATATTTTTCTGTTAAGGTAAATTACTCAATAATACTGAATTCATATCAAAATTCAAAATTCAAAATTTATTTATTGCTTTTAAAATTACAATAATTTTAATAGCAAGAGTTCAGTGAACAAAACAATAATAAAATAAAGACATTCTTTTCTTCATGAATTGAAATCAAAATAAACATTTACCTGTTTACATTTATATAATATAATAATATAGATTTTTTTTTTTTTTTTTTTTGTTTAAATTATTGTATTTACTACAGTTATTGAAAATACCATTTCTGAATTTATGCTTACATCTTACTTTATGATTTGTTTATAGCAACGCTAATTTATATAAAGGAACGTAAATAAATCTCCGTTAAAAATCAAAATATCTTCCTATTTAGTTGATACCATACACATAAATGTTAATACATATATAAATAATTTACTTTATTCATTATTTTATTTTAATTTTTTTTTTTTATTTTTTATTATTTTTTTTATTTGATATTGGCATTACTATATGCCTATAGCCACTGATTTAAATTATATCTTATCATCAAACATTTTTTTATATAATTATACACATTTCTAATATGGTATAGATTGGTACAATTTAAGATATTTTCTAACATATCAAATTCTATTTGGCTATTTATCGATATAAATTTGCTGAAATATTTGACTCTATATGTATCAAAGGTCTTACATCTTAACAAAAAGTGTACAATAGAATACGGCGAGTTGTCATTACAAAACGCACAGCAGGTTTCTGGTCTGAATTCATATATTTTATCTCCTATTATTATTCTAGGGAATTTATCACTTGCCAAGCGTTTCTGTGCAATTATTCTTACATATTTTATTGGAGCATTCACTAGAAAATAAGACTGCTTACTATTATAATTACTGATAAATCTAATATAACTATTAAATTTTGTATTATAGAGTTTTTCAATGTCATTACTAGTGAGGTACAATTTAAAAGCGTCTATTAATCTATTCTTATTTCTAATCAATTCACTGTAATCTTGTGATTCCCAAAAATTTATTGCACCTATTTTTTCCAATGAACATTTTAAAAGCCGGCACCAATTAAAAGGAATCTGATCCAAATGTATTAAGTTTACCAGCCTTTCAAAACATAATTTCGGGATACGATCACTTTTCATTTTGAGTAGCAATATCCACCATCCGATCATCCTTTTAAATATAAAGAAATCTAGATGTATTCTACTAATTTCATGTCGTAGAACAGCATCGGGGGTCGATTTTGGAAGTTTTAGGAGAGATTTAAAATATTTTATTTGAACTTTTTCTAGGATGTCACCGTAAGGAGCTGCCCAGATCTCTCCACAGTACAATAGGACGCTAGCCACCATACTGTCAAAGAGAATTTCCTTAGTCTCCCATGAATCCGATTTTCCCTTAGATAATAACTGTTTAACTTTTGTACATGCCGCTATCCCTAGTGATTTACTATGCTCTGCTGCTTTTCTGAATTTACCACTAGTTGAGAAAATGACCCCTAAATACTTGAATTCCCTAACTATCTCCACTTCCTTATCATTAAAAACGAATTTCCTTTGATGGCCAAATTTCCCTCCTTTTTGGAATGGTAAAATTTTAGTTTTAGCGATATTAACCTTCAGTGAATTTTGCGCACAATATTTATTGAGCAGATCCAATTTAAACTGCACATCTATCCAAGAGTGCCCTAACAGAACTATATCATCAGCGTATAGGAGCATTAATACATCCTGTCTTTCGTTTATACTAATCCCCATTGCACCGTGATCTCTGAAGAAATCTACAATATTGGAGATGAATAAAGAAAATAAAAGTGGGCTAAGATTTTCCCCTTGCAGAACTCCCTCCGTGACATTAACCTCTTTTGTTTGTTTGCAGTCACTTTCGATAAATATTGATGCCTTGCCATAAATATCTTTTATTATATTAACAATTTTGCCATAAATCCCCACTTTATGCAACTTTTCCCATAATTTCATATGCGACAGGGAATCAAATGCCCTTTGCAGATCTACGAAAATTCCGTAGACTTTTGCCCTTTTTTTTCGTAAGTTTAGGTTAACTAAAGCCGATAGACAGAAAATACCATCTCTGCAACCCCTTTCTTGACGAAACCCCATTTGTTCATCAGGTAAGATATTTCTACTTTCAACCCAATCAGTTAGTCGTCTAGTTAATATTCTTGTAAATATTTTCACAATGTTGTTAACAAGAGCAATGCCTCTGTAATTGTCCGGATCAAGGGGATCTGCTTTTTTGTAGATCATTTTAAGTTTGATCTTTCCCCAACTTAAAGGAATTTTCTCTTGCTCCCACACTGTTTGGTAGAGATTCAGTAGGTAATGCAACCAATTTGGTGGAAGTAATTTAAAGCATTCATTTATAACGCCATCGTTACCAGCCGATTTGTTAATTTTAGCGTTTTCTATACTTTCAATTAACTCTTCTAGAGTTAATTCATTATCTAAAAATGGGTGGATGTCAGATGTAGGAATGTATGAAGTTAGTGACTTAAAGCTATGAGTTTTTTCAAGAAATTTTTCCCAAGACTTTATTTCAACAGGGCATTTTTGCATAGTAATTCTACTTTTTAAATTGTTTAAAGTCGACCAAAATTCTTTACTGTTTTTAGTGTTTCTCAATTTCAATTTAATTGTTTCGTAATAATTGGTTTTTGCGGCCAATATAATTTTTTTAAATAGTTTTTTAGATTGAACGTACCTACTAACAAGATCTTTTTTGAATTCAAAATTTCGGCAGATTTTATAATTTTGTCTGACATTAGTTTTTGCAAGAAAACAATCTTTATTAAACCAAACTTTATTTATTTTTCCTGAAATGTTTATTTTTTTCTTGGTAACTCTCATCCCGCTATTTGTTAATGCCTCTGAAAGTGTTGTTATTAAGTTATCGTTTAAATCGTCCACTGCAGTGCTATGAAAGTAAATATTTTTAGAATTCATTAAAATTTCTTTAAAATGTTCCATATGTAAGGGGTCTTTGTGAAAACTGTAATAAGTTTGTTCGCTATCGGAATTACGTTGATAGCTCATGTTGGAGGAAAGAGTGTCTACTTTTAATACTATTGGCAAGTGATCAGAAATTTCGGAGATGTTTAACACTTCAAAATCTAAGTAGGAGTCAAGAAGGACTGGGTTTACCCATATTTGATCAATAACGCTGCAACCATTTCGTGCAATATACGTGTAAGAAGCCGGATGATCTTTACAAGATCTACCATTACATACGCATAACCCATAGTTTTCCATAATTTCCAATATTCTACTACCTTGATTATTTACAACCAAATCTAATGAACTTCTAGATCCATAGAAACTAGAATTATGAAAAACATCTTCATCAAAAGAATTTAAATCTGAAATACGCCCATTGAAATCGCCAGCTATTATTAATTCACATTGACTATAATGTATAAATATTTCATATAAAGTTTCATTGAATTTTTCAAAAACATTGCTCTTTAAGTTAGGTTTAAAATAAACTGTTGCTATAATAATTGTTTTGTTATTGATTAAACATTTTAAAAAATCCAAAAATTTGAGCGATCAACAATCTCCACCTCCCTGACAGATGCTGTTTTAGTAAAAATAATAATACCTCCAGAAGGACGGCCAAAATGCTCTTTTTTATCCGCTGTTACTTGAAAACTATCATATTCAGAAAGAAAATCAGGGAAATGGGAAATGGTGGTCGCCAGCCAAGTTTCACACAACCCTATAATATCTAATTGATTAAAAATACTAATGTTTTCATTACTCAATTCATATAAGTTTCTAAACCCATTGATATTCCAGAATCCGATTTGAAATCCTTTATTTGAAGTTAGCCGATGTTTTCTATTTTTCTTTCTTCTGTGAGGGACGAAAAAAACCGTCAATTTTCTTCGAGCTTGTTGTGCTCTTAAGCTTCCTCTTTTTGCTGTCTTTACTCACTGTTGATATATCTGTTGCGTCTGATTCATCAATATCGGTTTCTTCATAGAGTTTAAATTTCTCCGGTATAACTGAGTTTGAATTCAAACATTCATTCAGGTCGAATTTGTTTCTGATTATTTTCGGAGGAGAATTTTCCGAAGTTCTCACCAAAACTTGTCCATTCCTTACCCATACATATTTCAATTCGTTACATCTTTTGTGAATTCTCGCTTGCTTAAACAAGAAATTCAGTTCAGGCGTCAAATATTCAGATATATAAACAGGAACATCAGTGCTTCCATCCACAAACATTTGAGATGATAAACGTAATTTATTTTCTCTAAGCAATTTCAAAAGTGTTATTTTATCTCTGTTCTTCAAGAATTTTACTATGATAGGTGGAGGATATTTGTCGTTTCTACTCTTCATACGAAAACAATCTTGTAAAAAATCTGGGTTAAATTCAAATTTGATATGTTTACATATTTTATCAAAAATTTCTAAAAGATTTTCATTTTCAGTTTTAGGAAAGTTTGAAATTTTGATTGAATTACAGCGGATGGATTGTTTTAACTGGATTAGTTCATCTTTGAGTCGAATATTCTCCTTTTTTAGGTCATTGTTTTCTTTTTTAATAGACATAATTTCGTGTTTAATCTGCTTAAGAGATGTTTTTAACTGATTTTCACATGATATAACAGACGAAGAAATTCGTTTATTTTCTTCACTAACTTTTTCTAATTCTTTTCTTAATGTTGTTATTTGACTGTTTATTGAAGCCAAAGAGTTAGACATACCAGTTAGAATGGACTCACTAATGTTTAGAGTGCCCCCACCACTAGTGTTACCTGTGTTTACAGTATTCTCAGCCATCTCTCCCCTCCACTCAACTAAACCAAATTCACTAACTCACTTTAATTAATTGAAAAATTTTTGTTAAATAATTACAAGATTAATAGTGAACAAAAGCTAGTCAAACTTCACTATATTAACGTATATTTACTGATCTCCGTGTATATCAAATTTTATCACTGTACAACACTTAGATCCACATAAATTTTATACAACTTTAGAGAGCGATCTTTACACTACCAAAACTAGAACT